>CAVNYN010269552.1:0-35945 GCA_963692815.1 Nyctanthes arbor-tristis
AACTATGTTAACTATGATATCGTAAACTATGTGAAAATAACCACTAGATTATCTTTGTGGGGAGAGAGAAAGTAGCATGTTTACGAAGGTAAATAAACTAAGGAAAAATAATTAAAATCCTAACTCAATAAGGAAAACTAAACTCGGTCTGGCTATAGAGAGCTTATCTCTCCCCTTACGGAGTGAAAATTGTTATGTCGCTACATGTGATTAAGGCTTAATCTCCCAAACTCTAATCATATATAACCACGTCATAGTTTCCACTCCGTAATGGGAGATGTAAGCTCTTCTTAGAAAATCACAAACTAATACCACTTGATTAAGATAGTTAATTAACTAAGGAGAATTCCTGAAAATGACAAAATTTGGCATTCTAATTTTCTAGACAAAATTTGGCATTCTAATTTTCTATGCTAGGTTATGTTTAGTTTTGATCACCTACTCCTATGTAGGTAGATTAAAGTCTACCTCTTCCTAAATATATGCCACATGGCATGTCATGTAGGAGGGGGTAGACTTTAATCTACCCACATAGGGGTAGGTGAACAAAACTAGGTTTATGTTGCCTAAATAATAAATTCCGAATGTATTCTTTTTTTAGCACTTTTTGTGCATTGTCGAATAAGCAATTGTCTGAATTTATTATTTAGCCTAGCATAAAAAATTACAATCTATCTCAAAATGGTACTTGAGACGTTTTGAGACGTGGTTAATATAACAATAGATAGTAATATTGTAAAAAAAAAAAATCTAAATATTAGTTTATGAAATGAACGATATATTATACATTGATATCGTTTTGTCAATTCAGTTACCAATAGATAACAGTCAAAGTTCAATGATTGTTTATTAACTTAAAGGTAAGTTTAGCGACTAACCAATAATATGCTAAAGTTTAGTGATGATTTAGAAACAAAAAGTTAAATTGAGTGACCAAATATGTATTTAACTCGTTAAATGGTTATCTATAAATAGTATTTTCTTAAATGGTTAGTGAAATTAAAGTAAGTACATATGATTAATTTAATTTAACAAATCACATTATAGTTAGAATGTAAACGGGTAATTGGCACCAGTGATTATATATAAAATTACTATTTTGTAAAATTTTTTAAACGCGCCCCATTTTAATGAGTTTTAAGGAGAAATAAGAGAGAGAATAAGTGTGATTGAATAATGAAGATTTATATAGTACATGCGGCTCCCGTAAAATATGTAGATATGATTGATTTACCCTTTTTTTTTCTTTTAAAGAGAATTGATTTGCAAACATTAAACTTTGAAAAGTATAATAAAAATTTTGTCATTTTTTGCAATTTCTCATTAATTAATTATTATTAGTTAAAAGTTGTTTGAACAAGTGTTAAGTAGTTAGGTATCTCACGTTTCAGGTAGGATGTTCTGAGTTCGAACTATACATACTCCTCTCCTATTTTCCCCACCCCTACCTTTATATCCCAATGTATCAATGCATGCTACATGGGTAGTTACAGCACCTCCGAGAAGTACTTGAATATTACCGATATATATATATATATATTTATATATATGTTATTTGTTAAAAAAGCGCATTGTGATCCAAGCTTTCCTACTTTAAGTAATTTATTTTGATATGTTGCATACTACCTTTCAAAGCAAAATAGGTAACTTGCATCACCATTTAAATCGAGAAGAAACAAATTAAACCATCGGTTCCCTTCGAAACAGGAAGACAAATTAAATGAGTTGTCAATAATCATTCTAATTGTCAATAGAATTTATGCATTTTACATGGAGTGAGAGTGGGGTTTGGAGGAGAGAAGAGTGCATGAATCTTGAAGAGAAGCCATATTTTTGTGTAATTTGCCTTTGGCCCGCTTGGTTATATAGCTAGATTGTCTAAGTCTTTGATCCAGCCTAATTTGATTATTAAAGTACCTATTGAATTATACAAAATTATTATATATCCTCTCTCTATGTTCACCTACCAAAGTTTTGGATTGCACCAATGCGATTCGTCACACGCATGCATGTATGGAATTTCCTCCATACCGGTTCTTCTATTGGGTAAATTAAAAATTAATTAATATGGGGTGCACCGCCTATATATTGCACTAAATGAAATTTGAATATGATCAACTTCACAAAAAACAAAAGTAATAATAATAATAATAGTAAAATTTTCCTTCAAAAAAATAATAATAAAATTTAATTATAAATACAATATTTATTCGTATCTCCGATTTATTAGTAAATTAGGCCTCGACAATTGTAGATTGTTCTTCTCTCTAGTAACTTAGGTAAAATAATAAAACCATATCTTCATGATCCACGCATGTGAGATGTGCTGTAATTTTGACTAATAGATTTGCTTTTGATCAGTTGGGTTGTAGTTTATTTATGAGATTCCGAACAGAAATTGAAACATGCGACCCCCACAAGCAAGTGGAGATGCGACCGCGTGCCATTGATTTCTCATACAAAAATTTTATAGAGGCATGAAAATGGGACATGAATAAGTGATATTGTATATGTGACACACTTGTATTAAATAATTTAAAAGTAATATTGATAATTGACATTCTTATATGGTACACATTCATTCAGTGATGATCAAATTGATTCTCTCTCCCCTCTCCCATCTTTCAAATTGATGAAATTCTCCAACTTCACTAAAATCATTTGAATTTTTTCATCTCCCTAATAAGAAAACAAAATAATATTTCTTAGCCTATTAAAATTTCCCATTACTTGTTTTTTTTCCCTTTTCTTTTCATAATAATCACTTTATATATTATTGAGTTAAAATTTTTCTTTCTTTCTCTCTTTTCTTTTTTTTTTTTGGCTAAGACGCTCTTAATTTCCTATCATTCACGTGTTTCCTTACATGTGTGATAGAAAATTAAGAGCGTCTTAGTTAAAAAAAATGAATGAATGAAAGAAAGAAAGAAAGAAAATTTTAAGCTCAATAATATACAAAGTGATTATTATGAAAAGAAAAGGGAAAAAAAGTAATGTGAAATTTTAATAGGTTAGGAAACCATATTTTGTATTGTTATGGGGGAGGGAGATAAAAAACTTCAAACGATTGGTGTGAAAGTTGGAGAATTTCATCCATTTGGAGGGAGAAGAGAGAGAAAGAATAGACTTAACTATGGAGTGGAGGGGGAGGAGGGGTGGGAATAATTAATAATTTATTTATTTTAGTTATTTTATTATTATTATTAATTAATTTATTATAAAAGAGATTAAGTGGATTTAATTAAGTCTAGTTGCCAGTCCTTTAATGAACGGTCCTATCACTAGACATATAGGACCGTCTTACAGAAAATTCTCTCATGATAAGCCTATGCGGCAGATCAAGCAAATTCCCAAACACACTTTTCTCGCGTTGTTTCACATGAATTTTTAATAGTGTTGATTTCTTTCCTTTTGTAAGCACCCGTTAACAAACTAGTTTTATTCAAAAAAAAAAATCTCTGTTCAAGGTAATCACATCTACATATTTCATAAGGCTTATATGTATTATACAAATCTCTACCATTTATTTCTATAAAAATCATTTCTATTTTTAAATAAAAATAGTTTGTAAACCTAAGAACCCGGCTAGAAAATTAAGGGTTGATTCTATTTTGAAATCACGAGGTCCAGTTGGTTTCACTCTCAATTTCGTTTGCTATCATCATCATTATATCTTCCACATTTTTAATCATCGACAATTCAATATTCAAAAAAAAAAAAAAAAGGAATGTTACAAAAAAGGAAAAGAAAAAAAAAAGAAAGGGGAAAAATGGTTCTAGAATTAATTTGACCTAAATTCAAAAGCTACGAATTTGACCCGAATTTCTTGACTAACGAGTAAACCACATAATAATAATAATAATAATAATAATAATAATAATAATAATAAAAAAAAACCAAGGGACGATTCCACTGCCAATTGCCAAATATATTCCTTTTACACGCCGGAAAATCTGGCATCTTTATTATAATTCGGGTATGTTATGAATGTATCATGTGAATAAAAATAAATCAATAATTTAACTATTCATCAAATATGAAAAAGTGATATGATTAGTTGTCAATTATATTTTAAAATTTTTTTTGATGGGTCCATTGGATTATTTTGGGTCTTTAAGTGCACCACTTACATATAAATAACCAATTAATGTTTATCAATCAACCCATGTCAGTTATTTATGTCAGATAAATATGTCTCTTAGAATTACTTGTAATCAATTATACATTGTGTCAACAAATATAATGATCAATTATAGTTAATTGCCAAACCGAGCATTATTAAATAGATTTCTTACATAAAAAATTGATTTCTTACAAGAGAATATAAAGTCGAAAATAATAGATAACACTTAAAATGAAAATTTATTTATTTTTTTAAAAAATATGTACTGAAAACAATTTAATTTAATATTTTAGCAATTACTAATAGTAATGATGATCACCAGTCCATGCAGTCATTAGGATTTTTTAAATTGAAGTAGGTAACATGAAGTTCAAAATAATTTATTTGTTTAAGAAACATAAAAAAAAAAAAAATCTAAGCACCTTAATAATGTAAAATAAAATATATTTACACTTCTTATTAATAAGTGAATGTGAATTAAAAAATGGAGGTTGATTTAATTTAAATAAAAAAAGAAAAGAAAAAGGAAAAGTCGAATGATCACCAATACAGCTTTACCATGTGACCGTGATCCACTTGCCCTTATGGGTAATTAATTAATTAATTAATTTAATGAATTAATGAGGTTAGGTGAGGAAGGCACGCGGAGATGAACCACTGTGTTTCCAACGGTCACCATATATTTTTTGAAAGGATCAATGTCACCATATTTATTTATTTATTTATTTATTGACTATTACATGGGGGTGGCAGGGAGAGGGGAATTGAACCCGGCCGACCGGTGTGAAAACTCACTCGAATGTCACTAAATTACATGAGTTTTAGCTATATTGATTTTAAGAATTACAAAAAATGATAAGATTTTATCTGTGTAAGTAAAAAATGACCGTGCATCTTGATCAACAAAATATAACTACTCCATCTGTCTCACTAAGATAGGTAAGTTCTTTTTTCACTAAAATTAAGGAAAACTCAATTTATGTTGTTAGAAATGTAAAATTTAAGAACATTTTACTGATATATCATTTAATTTGCCTACTTATTTCCATTTAAAAATTTTATATTGTTAATAATTACGCACATTAAATAGGGATATAAGAGTGAACTAAAATTTCAACTACCTATCAATAAAGAAATTGGTCTATAATTTGATACAGACGAAAAAAGAATACAAGCCTATCTTAGTGGGACGGATGAAATATTTTAGTAATTGAATGGATATGTATATTAGGAAATAGCAAATTTTATTTTTCCTGCAGTATTAGTTGAACTTTTTCTTATTCTTTGTAAAGTAAGTATAATTTTTTTTTTTTTTTGTGAGATGGAAGTAGTTTTCTTCAAGCAAGTTTTCTTTTATGCAGTTCTACAATTATTTTTCACCCCGCACTTTCACTCATTAAAAGAAATTTACACGTAAATTTATAATATTTCCTCATTTTTCAACAACATTCTCTCAAAAGATTACATTTCACAAAATTAATTTTCAAAAAATCAAAATGTAACTCATAAATTCGATAAGAATATTTCTATCCATAAATTTGAAAAAGTGCTATAATAACGCCATCACGATAAGGGAAATACTACTAAAAAATACTATGCCCAAATAGTATGATGAATGATAGATCTTATGGTGACACTGTGATGACTAAGGCAATGTGTTAGGTGGAGCTATCAGACACATTGACGTAAAAATAAATTAGGAGCTATCAGATACATTGTTATTAAAATAAATTATCTTTCCGCATATTATGAGATGGAATAGTAATATAGTATCATTTATCCAAGAAATGCTCTGTCAGCCTATCTCAATCACTATTAGTTAATTAATAATAATTTATCCAAGAAATGCTCTTTGTCACCTATCTCAATCACTATTAGTTAATTAATAATAATTAATTAATCACGCTTTGGATATTTATTCTGAGGGACCTCCGGCTTTTACAAATTAAAATATAAAAAAATGTGCTCATTAGTACACCCCACGAGATTAGACCATTCATAGGACAAGAAATAACCACGTGATAGGGTAAGTGATGATAGAAAGATAAAAGAAAATAATGATACAGGTTGATGACAAGCTATCTCTACCTCCATCGTAAGAGTAAATTGATAAATCAATATCAAGTCAAGATATATCAATTATGACTACGAAGAAAGTTGATTTGAGGTTATATTCCATTATTTCTTAAGTCTACTATTCCTAGACTAACTGAATATGTACATACATATATATGTTTGGAAGAGTCATAACTTCTCATTAGGCCTTCATAGGCTCAACTATATTGATAGCAATAAATAGTCAGATTAAAAGGGGCCAGCCCATTCTCCATACATGTGGAACCCGTTAAAGGGCCTATATATATTCTGCCAATAAATATTTACTGTTCATATACACATTTCCCAAGACACTTTTTCACTCAGCCATCTTTACAGTCTAGAATTATTCTCTATTATTCTCTCCCAGACCTCACTTACTAGATCGGAAGCTGGAGGGGCTACGGAGGTCCGCCTCCCCGCCTTCTTTTGCAGAGTCTTGAAAGTTCAATCAAGAGTCTGATCCCGCTGATCTTTATCAGGGTGAATTCGACTTCGCCATTTGGCGCCGTCTGTGGGAACCCACGCTTGCATGGTTACCACCCCCAACAATAGATTACATTTGTAGAATGAAGAGGCAGCCCGAGTGACACGCCCCGCCCCTAATATCTCTAATATACTAGAAATGTGACGTGCACTGACGATAAATTCTAAGTAGGAGTTAGAATTCACTGCCAAGGCTCGTTGACTTATTAAAATTTCCTAAAAATTTTAACAGCATCTCCCCTATTTTATGAATAAACCACCCTACATGTTAAGAATTTACCAACTCATACTCCAACACAATTCAAAACCTCAACCGACCATACAACACACCAAGTCAAATATATATTTATAGACCTTAACATAGCAAACTCTACATAGAGATATACTTTCCAAAGTTATATTAGTCTCATTCTTTTCTCCTTAATACACATAAGCATGCCAACATATCCAAAATGCATTTAACCACATCAAAACATATTTCCTTGTTATATTTCTAGTTGATCATGCCAACGTTGTCAGGAGGCTCGTCTTCATGATGAATCTCAAATATTGTTCAAACTTCAGTTAATACCTGGAAGGAGAAATATTGAAAAGTATTTTCGTGAGCATTAACGCTCAGTGAGTAGAATGCTCAAAAAACTGTTATATTTTAAGCAGAACACATTTGTCACCTTTATATTCATCCAAGTAAATCGTAAGAATTCATCTTTGATCAAACATTGATAAAAACATTGCAATACTCGAATATCATGAAAATCGTTTCACTTAAATACTATCATAGAATTTTCCCCCAAAGTGTATCCAACATTTCATAATCATGATATCAAGTCATACGCGCGTAGATAATCAGTTTGGGCCATAAGTACCTTATGACCCCTTCGCCTATGCGGCAAATTAAACAGCTTTGGCCATAGCTAGCACATAGGCCCCTTCGCCTGGGCGGCGTTCATTGATCAGCTTGAGCCATATGCCCTTTCGCCCGTAGGCGGCATGCTCATAAACATAGGATACAATTGTAGGAAATTTCAAATCATGCATGACGAAAATTCTTAAGTATCACATTTTCAATTTCATAAATTTATTGAATAAGAGAAACTTTCAAAATATCCATAAAACATTTTTATCATAAACTTCACATCATCACATATAATCGAAACATAATAAATTTTATTTACAAGAGATTTGAGAAAATTCCACTCACTGGCTATATATATGTGATTTAACTCGGTTGATAGGCTATTGCAACTTCTTCCGTGTCTCCTGAAATAGAACATGAGCAATTTAATTAATAATCCATTTTATTTACTCTTTTCTTCAACTTTTATTAACTTTATTTCCTTTATTTCTTTCTAAATGGTGAAAATTTTCTAAAACACTATGTGTAGCAAAATGAAACCTATCTACATAATATAAATTTTCTATTATTTTAAACTACCTAAACCCTCATTTTCTAGTTCAATAAATGGTGTCAATATGAGTCTCCTTTTAGACTACACTTTTCTACTTATACTTGTTCTCATTTATTTCTTTGTAATTTGATTTACTAGATAGAAATCTTTTAGTTAAACAAAATTTTTTTTTTCAACATGAATTTCTTTTGGCAACATAAAATTTGTTTTTCTTGAATTACAAATTCTCTATTTCTTTAAGTTCCCAATATTTCTTTATCCTCCAATTTGACATATAATTATTTCCTTTTATTTATCTTAGATTTTATCCCATCTAAAACAAATTATAATAATATTATATGTTAAAATCTAATATCCACTAAATTACACTAATTCTTCACCGTTAAATACTAACTCTTTGTCTTTAATCAATTTCCACATTTGTCATTAAATATTATGACATTCATTACTTACATATCCATTCTAATCTTCATTAAAATCCTCAATTACCATGATATTATGCCATAAAGTCATAATATCAACTTATATATATAAAACTTCAACTTATTCTCCCACTTAAAATTTCATCTTATTACTTGCCACTATAATTTCATAATATGACACCAAGAACCTTAAATTACATAATCACATATTGATTTAGTGCCTACTAAAATAACAAATAACACTAATTCTTAATCTTTAAACACTAGTTCTTAGGCTTAAATAAATTTTCACATTTTTTTATTAAATATTAAGTCATTAATTTCTTTTATTGAATTTCAAGTGCATCAAATTTGTCAATTACCACAATACAATACCACTCTTTGAAACCATAATACTAACTTATGTAATAATCTCAACTTATTCCACCATATACATTCTCATCTTATACTATCCACCATAAATTTTCACAATAACGTCAAGAACCTCAAGTTCCATAATCTAATAACAATTTGATGCCTTTAAAACATGTATTAAATAAAATTATAGCTTAATATTAAATGTTCCTAAAATTTCCATAAAACCCATATTCTTTAACTTATATAAATTCAAAGGTTGAAGACCAAGAATACTTACTAGTTTACTCCTTGAATTGGCTTTCTTCTTCTTTCCAAGAAAAATAACACTATTTTTTTTATAGAGCTTGCAAAAAGCTTCGGCCTTTCTCTCTTCTTTCTTCTCTCTTTTTGTTTGTTTGTTTGTTTGATTTGGTTTATATATTATATTATATTATATTATATATTATATTGGAAGTGAGCCCAATTACACGAGAATTCTCTGGAGCTTTTCATTTCCATTTTTTTAACATAATTCTTGTTTCCACTTTAATCCTAAATTTTGATGCACATTTAATTTGGTCCCTATATTTTTAATCTATTATGTAGAATGGAAGAATAAGAATAATTGGGATGTCACACTGAGGGTCATCTCCGACAATGTCTGGACTTCAAAATATGGTCGACCCTCTACCGGAAGCCGAACAGGCATACCCAATGGACCCAATCCCTCTCCTGGGCCCACATTATAATATCTGCAACGACAGGTAGATGAACTGCGACAGCTCCTCCAGAGATCTGCCCCAACTTTTGGGTCGGTCCCAAGTCCCTCAGTGGGCCATGAAAGATGACAGGACGATGTAGCTGAACCGTCCCATAGGGGCATCCTGGCCCCGTGACATGGCCCTCCGGGAATAACTTGCAACAGACAGAGGTGGCGAAATGGTAATGATGTCCATGGAAGCCGTCACTCAGATCATACAGCAAGGAATAGCCATAGGGCTCAGACAAAGGACGGTTACCGCGACCTCCTTCAGTAGGAAGTCCACTTTCACGACCGCAGTGCGGTCCTTTCCTCTTCTAGATAACTTCAAGTATCCCCGAATGAAGGAGTATGATGGCACTGGCGATCCTAACAACCACTTGAACACATATACTGACATAATAGATATGCATAATGCCCCTGACCCTATATTATGCAAAGCGTTTCCCCAAACATTGACAGGGCCGGCCAGAGACTTGTACTCAACGTTGCCAGAGGGATCTATTGGTTAGTTTGAGGATCTTGTAGAATGGTTTCTGACTTTCTTTGCCAGCAGCAAACGCATCAAAAAAACAGTAGCCACCCTCATGCAGATGAAGCAGCATGAAGGAGAGTTGTTACGGTAGTTCATGAGTCATTTCAATGGTGAGCGATTACAGGTATCCAACCTGCATATAACAGCAGCCGCATCTGCGCTCAAGCAGGTGGTAAATTGCACAGAATTCAAGAAATCTTTATTGAAGAACCCGCCACAGGAAGTCAATGACCTACTAAGAAGAGCAGAGAAGTATATCAATATGGAGGAAATATTGTTCCCAGCTGTAGTCACTCGTTCTGTGGACAAGAGGGCCTCAACTCAAGCTGAGAAATCCGACCATAAAAGAAGTAGGATAGAAAAAGATAGCCGATCTTGGCCACGATGACCCAATGAGATAACTGTGGATCGATCTACGCCCCTCAATGCCTCTCGCTCTTGAATACTAATGGAAATCAAAGATAAATATGATCTCCGTTGGCCGAAACCAGTGAAAGCCCAAATCACCAGCAGCAACAGGGATAAATACTGTGAATTCCATAACAGCCAGGGACATACCACAGAAGAATGCCAGAACTTGAAAGAGGAAATTGAAAACCTAATCAGGAGGGGACATCTGAAAAAGTTTGTAAAGGTTGATAGGAAAGAACGAGGGAATGAGGTAAAAGGGTATGAGCAAAAGCCATCGACAGGAAGCTCAGGTGGGGGTACAACAGGTACTATAAACATAATATCCGGAGGGGTGGCAGCCGGGGGTGATATTGGAGCATCGAGGAAAAGTTATGCCCGGTCTATGCAGCAGGGGTCAGAAATACTTTCAGTACAAAGAGTCGGCTACGGACAGAAAATCACTTTCGGCCCAACTAACCTGTTGGGGGTAGCTCAGCCCCATGATGATGCCATGGTTATCACGGCAATTGTGGCAAACTTCAATGTGAAAAGGATACTCATCGACAATGGTAGTGCAGCGAATGTCCTTTCGATTGAGGCATTTAAACAAAAGAGACTTCCGTTGGATCGTCTGCTCCCCGTCTGAATGCCCTCCAAGGATTCGGAGGAGGGATTGTCCAGCCTACTTGTGTGACAGAGCTACCTGTCACCAGGTTACCAAGATGGGTACATTTCAGGTTGTAAACACGCATTTTGCTTATAACACAATATTGGGACGCCCATTCCTTAATAGCCTACAAGCCATAGTGTCGACCTTCCATCTTACGATGAAATTTCCCTCACAAACGGAGGTTGTGTCAGTACGTGGGGATCAGGCAGTCGGTAGATAGTGTTACGTTAACAGTATCAGAAACCTGCTGGGTGTCATGAACTTGGGCATGGGGAAAGAAATCAGGATGTCGGCAGTGGAAGAACTCGTGAAGATCGAGATTGTCAAGGGTCAATGTTTTTCATTGGGAAAGCAGTTGCCATCTGAACTCCAAGTGAAGCTCACGGAGTGCATCAGACAAAACATGGACGTTTTTACATGGAATAGTAAAGACATGTCGGGAATAGATCGTAAGCTAATAGAGCACAGGCTGAATGGACTCCCCGATAGCAAACCAATAAAATAGAGAAGGTGCCAATTTGCCCCATCCCGACGAGAGATAATACAGGTGGAAATTGAAAAGTTGGTTAAAGCCGGATTTATTAAAGAGGTGCAGTACCCCGATTGGTTGGAAAATGTTGTCTTGGTACCCAAGCCCGATGAGAAATGGAGGATGTGCATCGACTTCACAGATCTCAATAGGGCTTGTCCAATAGATAGCTACCCACTACCCCGAATAGATCGCCTGGTGGACTCTCCTCCTGGTTACATACAGTTTCCTGGATGCGTTCTCTGGATACCACCAAATAAAAATGCCCGAGGAGGACGCGGAAAAGACCTCATTTGTGGCCAATGAAGACATCTATTGTTACAACGTCATGCCCTTCAGATTGAAGAATGCGGGGCGACATATCAGAGAATGGTCAACAAAGTCTTTGCCGAAGAGATCGGGAAGACAATTGAAGTGTATGTAAATGACATGGTGGTTAAAAGTATAGAGAGGGATCGGCATATCAGAGATCTAGAAAAAATCTTTGCTACCTTAAGAAAATACAACATCTGGCTAAACCTGGCAAAGTGCGTTTTTGGAGTGGCATGGGGAAAATTTCTTGGATTCATGATAACACACAGGGGGATAGAAGCAAACCCGGACAAGATCGCAGCACTTGTGAATATGGAGTCACTGAAAAACTTGAAGGAAGTGCAACAACTAACAGGTCCAATTGTAGCCCTGGGTTGGTTTATGTCAAAATCTGCTGACATGTGCGTTCTGTTTTTCCAAACTATTAAAGAGCGAGCTACGTTTGCCTGGGATGACAAATGTGAAGCCTCTCTCCAAAAGTTGAAAGAATATCTGGGAACCCCACCGATACTATCGCGACCTCTACCAGACGAACAGCTATACCTGTACCTAGCAATCTCGGAACATGCAGTCAGTGCCGTATTGGTCAAAGAAGTGAAAAGCGGCCAGAGGCTGGTCTACTACATCAATAAAATCTTGATGGCGGTCGAGTAGAGATACTACTTAGCAGAACAATTGGCTCTTGCACTAGTGGTTGCCTCATGAAATCTAAGACCCTACTTCCAGGCCTACACAAATATTGCAGAAGCCAGATGTAGCAGGCCGTTTGTTGAAATGGGCAGTGGAACTCAGTGACTATGACATCGAATACAAGAGCCGACCTACAATAAAGGCACAAGTCCTGGTGGATTTTGTAGCGGAGTTAAGCCCCAAATCTCTCAGTTCAGAAGAGAGTAGCACAAGCGGCGCCAAGATATGGACCCTCTTTGTAGATGGGTCATCGATCTCAACAGGTGCTAGAGCGGGCATAATATTACAGAAAGACACAGGTATAATGGAGATTCAGTATGCGATCAGATTTGGTTTTAAGGCAACAAATAATGAAGCTGAATATGAGGCCGTGATCATGGGGTTGCAGACAGCACTACAGCTTGGGGTCGAAGATCGTTATAGTGTGCAGTGACTCCCATTTGGTAGTTGAAAAAATCCAAGGTATTTATGAGACAAAGGGAGAAATTATGAATTTATACCGAATGGAGGTACTTGACCTGCGTCGGAAATTCAAATCTTGCGAGTTCAAGAAGGTGCCCAGATCTCAGAACTGCCGACGCGTTATCCCGGCTGGTGTCTTTGAACAGGAATGGGTTAGAAAGAACAGTATTCTTGAAAACGGTTTATGAACCCTCCATTATGAGGAAAGAATACATGGGAGAAGTTGAATCGAGGCCAACAGAATCTACATGGCTCGACCCTATCAGAACATTCCTTGAGAACGGAAGTTTGCCTGCAGATAGAGAAGAAGGTAGAAAAATTAGGAGAAGAGCTGCCTCTTACCTCATCATAGATGAATTATTGTACAAAAGGGGTTTCGCCCTGCCATACCTAAGATGCCTCACCCAGACGAGGCCTTTAATGCGATGGAAGAGGTACACGAGGGAGCCTGTGGCGGCCATCAGGGCGGTAGAACTTTAGCCGCCAAACTTGTACGGTATGGATATTTTTGGCCAGGTATGAAGAAGGATGCAATAAATTTTGTGCAGAGGTGCGAGAGATCCCATAAGTTTGGAAACAACATCATATGACCCTCTACACATCTGTCTCCCGTTGAGAACCAGGCACCGTTTGATCAGTGAGGGCTCTATATCCTTGGTCTATTCCCAAATGGTAAGTGTCAAATGCAATTCTTGGTAGTGGCAGATGAATATTTCACTAAATGGATAGAGGCCATGCCGTTGGCCACCATAACAGCTCAGAAGATAGAGAAATTTTTGTGGAAATCAGTCGTATGTCGATTTGGGCTTCTTAAGACATTCATCACCGAAAATGGGAGACTATTCGAATGCCGATCCTTCAGAGATTTCTGCAACAAGTGGTAGATTAAGCACCGCTTAACGTCAGTGGCACATCCACAGAGTAATGGTCTTGCAGAGTTAGCAAATAAAATTATTCTTAGTGACCTTCGGAAGAGATTGGAGAACGCGAAGGGGGACTGGCCCGAATACCTACCAGCCATTCAATGGACTTGCAGAACCACTCACAAAACCTTCTTTGGAGAGACGCCCTTCATGTTTGCCTTTGGCATGGAAGCCCGGGGTCCCATCGAAGTTTTTGTACCAAATTATCAGGGGAAACACGGTGATGCAATAGGGCCAAGGGAAAGACTCGACCTCTTGGAAGAGATACAAGACCAAGCTGAATTGAAGATGGCAGATTATCGTCAAACACTGAAGTACTTTAATGAGAACGTGCGCCCCAGAGAGTTTAGGGTTGGTGATCTTGTACTGAGGAAGACCGAGGCTGCAGGACATCACAATGGTAAGCTAGATCCCACTTATGAAGGACCCTTTGAAGTGCTGCAGAGAGTACGGCCTGGAACATACAGCCTGAGAGATATGCAACATCGCCCCTTACCAAGGCCATAGAATGCAGAAAATCTCAAGCAGTACTACAAGTGAACAGAAATGAGGAAGGGTTGGTTCTTCCTCAATTTTTATAGGTTTCATATTATTCTGTATGTACTTCGTAGGGTACTCTTTTCCTTTTAGTGGGTTTTCGCCCCAAGGGGGATTTTATCACTAAAGGTTTTAATGAGGCCCGTTTTATTAAAAAAAAAAAGAGATTATTTGATAGGTACTGTGATCATCGATCTTGAATTGCAAGATTAGAGTGAATAAAAGTAGCATAATCATGCGACCCTTTGACAATTAGAGCGAATAAAAGTAGCCTAATTGAAAGGTTCCCGAATACAAGTACGGAGCACGATCTTAAATCACGAAATTAGAGCGAATAAAAGTAGCATAATCATGCGACCCTTTGACAATTAGAGTGAATAAAAGTAGCCTAATTGAAAGGTTCCAGAATACAAGTACGGAGCACGATCTTAAATCGCAAAATTATAGCGAATAAAAGTAGTCTAACCATGCGACCCATTGACAACTAGAGCGAATAAAAGTCACCCTCTTGCGACCCTGTTCTGCAAGCCCATACCCGATGCTTATAGCCTAGAGAAGACAGATGTCAGCACTGATAGAGGAAAGGGACGGTATGAAGAGATGGTGAACACATACCTTGTAAATGTAGGAGAGAAAATGGTCTATCCCATTCTCTAGGAAGAGCCCGTCACAATGCTTCTCGACCACTTCAGGAACTAAAGCCCGCTTGAGAGCATTGGCTACTTCTTCCCTATCTAAGGATCGAGAAGGAGAAGGAACGGCTGGTAACTTTCCACGGAGGTAGCTAGGGGCCACCTTGGCCAGATCGGAAGAGCGTTGGCCGGAGGGAAAGGGCCGGAGGAGCACGAGGAATTTAGGGAGGCATAGGGGAACCAGAGGCACGAGCTGATGTAGGCATGGCCTTTGAGGTAGAAGAGGCTGTCTTCGCTCTTTTCCTTTTAAGGTTATCTCGACGTTTGATGCCAAGACAAGCCCTGTTTTCCTCTGCCTCCTTAGCCTTGGCGGCGATCGCGGCTTTCAGGGCTTCATTGTCAACAACCATTGCACTTGAAAAGGTCAAACAAAAAACAAACACAATTAGAAAGAAATTTATGTTCCATTATACCTGCAAAGCTGGAACACCCCGTGAAAACGGTAAGGGAGCCAAGGGGTCGTGATCCGACATACCCTCTTAATTGTATACCCCAACCATGAAAATGAGGTCGTTATGAATCAGATCGTTCACTTCCTCTGCTAACAGGCCTACATCTGCAACTCGTACTACGCAAACAGTGGTTTCATCGTCAATCATCCCTATGTCATTGTATTCTACCACCTTAGGTTGCTTCCATGACGACCCAAATAGGTTATCAGCGAGGGGACGGAAGTAGAAAAATTGAGATTTCCAACCATTTGATGAAGAAGGAATCCAAGGCAAGGTGATGACCCTTCTCCCAGCCAGGTATACTAAACTATTACACTTGAGATCGGAAGTCAGTTCTAGAAGAGTCCTAAGGAGGTCGATGGTAGGTTCGATCGCTATTGATATGCAAAGGATAAAAAAGTACACAAGCAGCTTTCACCCGTTGGGGGCTAACTGGGCCAGGCGAATATCAACTAGCCAAAGAAAATGGAGGAAGAAAAGATGCAAAGGGAACCTAAACCCACCAGCTAAGGAAGCTTTGAAAACGGTTATCTCACCCACTTCACATTCAAAGGAGACGTCTCCCGACCCAGGGACATGGTGCGTCCCAGACAGATAAAGGTCGTATGCCTTCATGGTTTTGACTATATCGTGCTCTTTCCACTTATTCCCCACAGTTGGAACCTAAAGGTTGGGGTCTGAGTCGCACATGGGGTTAGGATCGCTACCCTCATCCTCTGCCTCACTACCCCCCTCTCAGTCGCTCTCACTTTCGGCTCCCTCCACACTCGTCTCCCTGCTCCTCACTCTATTCGACCCTATTATGGACTCGGCCGATTACGAGAATGGTTGACGGTAAAATCCCACAGGTTCTACATCTAAAGGGACATCTAGGTCCTCGATTTCTCTAAGATTGTGAACCTCAATCCTCCACCCAGACATTGTACAAAAGCAAGAATGCAAATAAAGAAAAAGAGAGATAAAGTAGGGGGTCGTACCTAATGGGTCGGATGGGAAGAGTTCAGAGAATTCTTAGATTTCAGGGAAAGTTCTTAATGTCGTAAAGTGAAATAGGAGAGCCATTATCCCTTGCCTTTATAGTGGGAGGAAATTGAGAAGCCATCTTTTGGGAATGTGTGACATTCATTATAGTCACTATTAATGCACGCCTTTTCGCTTATGCTGACTGCTGCGCTTCCTCTTCCTCATGCTTTTCTGCGTTTTAGAAACACCTCGTGCCTAGTAGAGATGTTCTGACGCACGGGGGCTTATGGAAGAGTCATAACTTCCCATTGGGCCTTCATAGGCCCAACTATATTGATAGCAATGGATAGTCAGATTAAAAGGGGCCAGCCCATTCTCCGTACATGTGGAACCCGCTAAAGGGCCCATGTATATTCTGCCTATAAATATTCACTGTTCATATGCACATTTCCCAAGACACTTTTTCACTCAACCTTCTTTACAGTCTAGAATTATTCTCTATTATTTTCTCCCAGACCTCACTTACTTACTCTCATGCCGGAGGGCTACGGAGGTCCACTTCCCCGCCTTCTTTTGCGGGGTCTTCGAAGTTCAATCAAGAGTCCGATCTCGCTGATCTTTATCAGGGTGAATTCGACTTCGTCAAAGTTTATAAGCTCTATGGATATACGTACTTCAACAAAGAGTTTCCAACCAAGCCAGAGTGAAATGGCTACGAGATGAATTGCCGAAAGGAGAGCGCAGGCCAATTATCAAAAGAATCAGTTTCCTATTAATGATTTAGGCAATCTTTTATAAAATAGAGTAAATTTATGATCTTATCCTTAAATCATTTTTCCACAATTACAAAATACATATGGGTAAGATTGTGAATTTACCTTCATTTTATAAAAAATTACCTGAACGATTACCTACAAATAGTATGGTCAATTATATTGCCAACACGAATTTTTATTTTCACACCACATCATAAATGCATCGAGGTTAAAAGACATTTTTAATTAGTAAACTGCTATAAATTTACACATCCATAAAATTAATTATCTATAGTCCATGCATAAAATCACATCGAAGATGAAGATTTATATTTCTTAACAGAGTTGTGCTGTTTTAACAAAATCACATACAAAAATTCTAACAAAATTGACACATAGTACAATCCTGTTTTTCAACACATCACGTCACTTTTACATCAATACTAATCACTTATGCCACTTGTCAATTTTGTCATCTTTTTTGTCCCTCATTTTGTCTATTTGGAGTTATTCTTCTTAATATAGTAGAATTCTCACTCGTGTGTTGTACGAAAATAATACCAATAAAAAATTTCAACAAAAACATATATAAATTGAAGTACTTAGTCTTCATTGAGTGTACATTAAAAAATAATAATTTAGAAAAGAACAATTAAATCAAGTCAAACATATGAGTGATGTAATTCAGTTCAATCCGGTTAAAACCCGCTGTATTTTGCTATACTCTATTTTTCATAATATTTTGAATTTGATTTACATTCTCTCAATTTCAAGAATCAGCCTACAAATTTGACAATAATACGCATTAACTAGGAATTTGTGGGTCTAAGTACAATAAATGTTCTAAAGCCGTTTCAGCAAGCTCCGCATTTCCAAAAACTCATCAAGCCCCAATTAATGTCCCCCAAATGCCATCATCTCTAGCCTAAAAAATAACTCATCTCCTTGCAATGGAGTCACTCGTTGCTAGCTATTTAGTTTCAGCAATTACCCAAAAAATGAAGGAAACTATCTCTTTTGCCATGGAATTAATACTGTTATTAAACCAAATTAGGTGCTTCAAACCCATTCTTGTGTCATGTAATCACACTATTATGTACTGATACTTCTTCTGTACTGCACATCTGAAATGGAAAAAACCAAGAATCGTAAATTAATTATCCCCATGGGGCATAAAAATATAAGCTCACTTATGAAATAAAAATATACAAGGAATCTCAACTCAAATACAAAGTATGTGTTTATGCATGCATGTGTGTCTATATATGCATCAATCAACTATTTAACTCGCAGCATAATTCTGAAAAGGATAATTCTATTTGGACAAAAGAAGAGACAAAGAGATTGACAAAAATGACATGTGTATCATATGATTACCTTTGATGTAAAGGTGATATAATGTATTGAAAAATATGATTCTGTCATGTATTAGTTTTGTTTAAATTTTTCTATGTACTTTTGTTCAAATAGCACAACTCTTTTGAAAAGGAAACTTTTGAGATGCAAAAAGTCCGACATTTGTTTAGTAAAGTGTAGGAAAATGAAGGTCATGTAACTATTTTAGAAGGATGTGAAATCACTACACAAGTTTATATTAAACTTACCCATTTTTATCTGAGATAATTTGCAACTGCATGATTCATTGCTTTTAATTTCTATTAGAGAATGTTTTGATAACTTTGTGATAATTGAAAGGGTAGAAAAAAATGATGTAAAATATTGACAGTTTTTTTTTTTAATTTTTTGAAAGTATAAAATATTAACAATTTATCACAAACAAAAATAACATTTTATTTCAAGAAATGAGTATTATTCAATATCACCAAATTCAAAATTCATCAACCTACTATACTCATACGTTTAATGCCAAAATTAAAAGTAATTTGGTGAAACCTCACTTTTCTAAATAAAAGGTGGAACTTCACAGAAGTCCTTTTTGTTATTAAATATATACAATTCAGTAGAAATCAACTGCCAATAGAAAATTAAGAAGTGGCATAATAAACATGTTTATTTTGGATAACCCAAAAGTTGATTGTTGCTATTAAAGTTATTATCAAGTAGCTATAGACAAATTTAATATCAAGTAACATTGAAAAAAGTTGAAAGACATGATGACATAAAGTTAGAAATCAGCAAAAATTAAAACAATATCAAATAAAACCCAAATTTGAATCACCAAAGCTAAATCACCCAAAACACTAAGAGCTCATATTTGTTTGATGGCAAAACGATATAATTTAGCAAAAATAATAATGAAAAGATAAGAAAGATGTAGTTTTGGGAAAAGATTATTTAGGAAAAGATAATCATGAAAAGATAAGGAAGACGCAATGAAGTAGATAATTCAGGAATATATATATATATATATATAATTTCACAGATAACGTCTTTAGAATTAGAATCCTTATAAAGCCAGATCAGTGGCAGGAAAACTATACCAGAGAAACTTCTCTTATTATTAATATATATAGATTATGACATCTAACATAAAGTAATTGTTTTCTTTTACATTGTCCGTAATTCAAAAAATATAAAAATTGGATCTTATATTGAAGCTCACAATATGAACACTAATTCGAGTTAATTTACAAGAGAAAGCTACCAACACATGTTCCTATATAGACTTAAAAGACAATCTCTCAAACTTAATTTAATGAAATCTTATAAATCATCTATAACTTTCCAAATTAGATTTAATTAATTTATTTGATTTGATTGATTTTTTTTTAAATTGAAATTGAATAAGAAATATTCCTCCTTTTTTTTCTATTTCTTTTTTTTTCCAACACAAATATTCTAACTTTTCAAATAACTAAAATATATAGAATTTTCAAAACTTCTAATTTAGAACGATTCAATTCTACAGAATTGAAATTAGATTTTAAGTTAGCATGATTCTTATATTATATTTTTTTTTATTGCAATTCAATTTCTTAAGCAATATTCATTTGTTATTCGCTGATGATAGTTTCCTATTCTTTAGAGCTACCTTGGAGGACGGACGACGACTTAAGAAAACACTAAAACAATATGAAGCAGCCTCGGGGCAAGCTGTCAACTAAGTCAGGTATATTCTTTAGTACCAATGTTACTCAAGATGTTAGAGATGGAATTGCTGATTTGTTGAATGTGAGGACACCTTTGAATATGTAGTGATATCTTGGACTCCCATCGTTAGTGGGAAAAAGGAATAAAGAAGTGTTTAGTTTTTTGAAGGAGGGAATGTGGAAGAAACTGAGTGCTTGGACGGGGAAGATGTTAGCTAAAGAAGGTAGGACAATTTTGGTTAAAACAGTTGCACAAGCTATTCCTACTTACTCTATCTCCATTTTTATCATGTCGACTACATTATGTAAAGAGTTACAGAGAATGATGAATTCCTATTGATGGGGCATGAAAACAAATAGGAATAAGGGGATTAATTGGTTTCATTGGGATCGTTTGTGTAAGAGAAAAGAGGATGGATGAATGGGATTCCGAAGCTTGAGTGCCTTTAATTTAGCTATACTCTGGAAGCATGGATGGAATATAATTTCAAACCCAAATGCTCTTGTCACTTGCGTTCTCAAAGCAAGATATTTCCCAAGAGGGAAATTTTTAACCTCTAAACTTGGTTATAATCCAAGTTTTACTTGGAAGACTATATGTTCTTCACAGGTTGTGCTAGAAAAAGGCTGCAGATGGAGGATTGGAGATGGCACAAAAATAAAAGTTTGGAGGGATCCATGGATTCGAAGAGCCCAAATTTTCGAGTTGAGACTATGAAGTACCCGGGGTTAGAGAATATGACTGTTAATGAGCTAAACACAAAAGATGGGCTGTGGAGTACGGATTTGATTCAGGGATTGTTTTCAGATAGAGACGTACAAGACATTAAAAACATCCCAAGAACATCTCTCCCTCCCCATCTAATGTTGACAAATGTATCTGGCATTGTTGATGCCAAATTTAGCTTTCAACTCAACAAATATGATTTATATTCGTGAGAAACTTGTATTTGAATCGATATGAGCAATAAATGCAGAAAAGGCAAGGAATAGTTGTAGTCTATTTTGTAAATGGAAGATTATACTATGTAGACAATAAGAAAAATGAGATTTTTTGGTGTCGAACTCCCTCTCATTTCTGTTTGCCTCTATTTATAGTGTACAATTGCCTTTTGCTTGGGAATGATGATTACATACATTTATTGTGATCCTATGAATGACACAAAGGGTCTAATCAACTGAGACTGGACCTTCACTTTTTGACCATCCGTTACCTGAACCGCGTATGGGACAAGTAACCTCCATATTGCATTTAATGTAGGGGTCCCATCAGTCGTAATGGATAAGGTTCTTCAAGTAGGCTCCCAAGCTTTGGCGGAGTTGGAATGCTCATTACATTCGTCATGTCGTGACTTTTGGCTAAGGCACATGTGAGCTCGTGGGCGAGGTGACTGTACACCTGAAGTCAAGGAGTGAAAGAATAGGGCTATCATTGAGGTCACTAGATTGGGTCATTAGATCCTGCGGTTGCGGGGTCGCTAGTTCGCTAGGTTAGGTGAGGCGCTCAGAGCCTGCTCTCAAGACCCAACGACCGTTGTCCTCTATTGACCTTTGACCCATGTTGACTTTCTACGACCTGGTGGATACAAAATGCCCTTTCAAGGTTGCTGTTCATAGAGCACGGGATCAGCAGCCTTGAAGATGGGCTGGCAATTTATCCTTGAACTTTTTACGGGCTGAAATCTGCCCATTCGAATTTCGAAATTAATTTGCCTCTCCACGTGGCCGCCGTTTAGTGGAGTGGCTTGTTCTCGGGAACTTGAAGGCGGTAATTATTAATGTGATTGGTGCCTTTTCGCTTTCTGAGGGAACACGCGGCCATCAAGCTGTATTTTCCCCTCATTTATTTAAACTCTTCATTTCACTCCTGTCTCTCCTTTCATCTCTCATTTATATTGGCTAAGGAATTTCTCCTACCTCAGTACCGTCTAGCATTCAAAGGTTTCCAGAGATCTTTGTTCCTTCAGGTAAAAAATTCTTTATCATTCCTGATACCCCTGAGTAGTTTCATGCATAAATAAGAGTGAAAAACGAAGGAGAGGAGGCTTCCCGGGTAAGCGCTGAATGCTCGGGAGGGGGAGAAATGGAGCTGGAGATTCAGGTTGGTCGGTTAGAGAGCGTGAGTGAGGAAGAGGTGGCGAAGGCAAGTTCAAGAGGATGGCCTCCGGTAGTGGTGCCCCAAACGAAGATTTGCAGTGGGCGGCTAAGGATGTCCCATCTCAAGTGACAGAGGCAGATTTACGCTCCATCCACCGCCATTGCAACGTGCCAGATGATGTTGCTTTTTGGGTCCCCTATGAGGGAGAAAGAGCCTACAACCCTCTGAAGGGTGTATGGCTGTGAACATGAAGATGTTCGATGCCGTGTTCAGAGTTCCTCTTCTCAGGCCTGTAACCGATCTGTTGCAGTTCTGGGTAGTTGCCCCCTCTCAGATCCCGCTAACCGGGTAAAGGACCATTATAGGAGTTTTTTCCCTCTTGCAGTGTAGGGACTGGGGGTATCCCAGCCCTGAGGATTTCGATTCTTACTACGCGTTGAAATCCTTGACCTCTAGAGGCAAAGGCTAGTACTATGTGTCAGCTCGCCAGAAATCAGGAGGCTAGTGCCTTTGGCGCAACCTGGTGAAGGGGATCTGGGAGTTTGTCTCTGATTGGAAAGAGAGTTGGTCCTGGGTAGGAGGCAACTGGAGGAACCCACCGAGCCCAGATCATGAGGACACAAATGTGGCGACGAACTTTATGAAAATCAGTAAGTAGCTGTCGATAAGTGTTTCTTTGGGGCCGTTGAGCTAATACTTAAATTTTTTTCCTTCCAGTTTCAGGAAAAGATAGGCCGCAGTTGATATCTCCGTCCTTCAAGGAGTGAGCTGAAGAGGTCATGGATTTGGAGAAAGAAGATCGTCACGCCAAAGACCTTACTAGCGAGGATTCTCTGATTGAGGCCGAGTTATCAGCGCCTGGGTCAGAATGTCGCAACAACACCCCTCATCCCAGTGAGTAGAAACTATATGGTGAGCTTATTTTCGATTGCCAGGCGACTTGACGCTAATAATTTTTCTTCTGTCTTTAGGCAAAAAGGTTTGCAGAGAAAGAGCCTAGGCAATGAGGTCGTTCGAGGAAGTCAATGCAACGCTGGAGAAAAAAGAGCTGAGGAAATGCCAGCAGGAGAAAGCAACGGGCAAGAAGGTCGTGCTAGTTACTAATTTGGTGGTGGCGGAGACCCTGGTGAAGCGCTAGAGAGCTGAGCTTCCCCATACTCCTCCGAGCTCCTCTTCTAACTCATTACCCCCTGTTTCAGCGTCAGGCGAGGAGGAGTTGTCCACCCAGGGTAAGGGGACCTTGGACCTACTGGCGGATGATCTGTTCCTCACCATTCAGCAAAATCAGCGAGCTCCCTGGAGAAACTCAAAGGCAAAAGACCCAAGGCTCTGCTTCGTTTTAACATCGCAAGAGGTCATTTGAAAAACCTGTAGTGAGATTGCCGGGAAATGTCACTGATGCCATGAGCGACGTCGCCTGGAGTTGGTCGAAGAAATAGGACAAATACGCGACCTCTATGTTCCTCCTTGAAATTCATCAAGCAAGTGCGGTCATGCGGGGCAGCTCGGCCATTCTGGACTAGCACGCTGAGGCTTGCAGATCGGAGGGTCATCAGTGATACCAAAAAGATGAGCCAAGAGGCAGGTGAGGCCGCTAAGGCAAAGGAGGAGGCCGAGATGGCTCTGAAAGAGAAGGAGCAAGATCTTGCCCTATCCAAGGATAAGGCTGCTATGCTGCGGAACGAGCTAAAAGCCTCTAGGAAGAAGATTGAGGGGCTGGAGAGCACGCTGGCGATCGAAAGGTCGAATCATGAGTAGGCCCTAAAGGAGGAGGAGAGCCAGGACGCATCTGATGGGCTGATTGGGTACAAAGAGGCAGTGGCCAAGTACAAGGCCTCGGAGGAATACCAGCAGGCCAATGCCGAGCTGTACTATGAAACGGCCAAGGAGATCCTTGGGGAGATCAAGAAAACCCGGCCTGAATACGACCTTGATTTCCTCTAGGAGCAGATAGCCAAACTTAGCAGGATTGCGGCTATGAAAGCTCTGATGCGAGGACGCTGAGGCCGCCGCTCCTGCCGACGATGAGGTCGAAGTGCCCACCTCAGAAGATCAGGCCTGAAATCCTCCCCTTTTATCTCTGAGCTTTTCATTGTAAATTTTTTATGAATGAAGAAGATTTTTGCACAACTATCTGTTCGTTCGAGTAACTTTGTCACTTATTATTTCTCCGTATTACTTGAACAATGCTCGGATCAAAGTGTTAGGACTCTCAACCGGAAGCTCGTTCTAGTTTAGGTCGTGGACAATGAGTTTGAGTGAGGGTGTGTACAAGTGTCACGCCGCTAAAATAGAAATTGACTTTAGTTTTAGTCGTCTGACCATTAATCTCAAGTGTTGGGTCGCTAGCCAAATGCTCGCTTCAACTTTGTTAGCGGACCCATTGACTTGGATGTGAGGTCGATGACTTATGCGCCAAATCTTTTTAGACGAGTGTTAGGTCAGTGGCCAGAAGTTTGTTCCTGTCTAGGTCGCGTAACCTTACTCAGTCGTAGATTTACCTTGTATGGGGCCGTGTAGAAATGAGCACATAAGTATTGAACAAACTAGACAATCGTTAGAGTTGATTCTCGATTATTGATAATAGTTCTTCAGATGCTCCGCGTTCTAAAGATGCATTAATTCATCCCCGTAAATGTCCTCAAGCTCATAAGCCCCATTTGATAGGACTTGCTTGACTCGATAGGGACCTTTCCTGTTGGGAACTAAGGTCCCCGAAGCCGGCTCCCTAGAAGAGAAGAATACTTTGCACAGGACTAGGTCACCAACTTCAAATCGGCCGATCTCTGACCTTGGCGTTGTAGAATTTGGCACATTTCTGTTTATACGCCGCATTTCTGATGTCAGCCAATTCATTTTTTTCCGCAATAAGATCAAGCTCGTTAGCAAGGAGCTTGTTATTTTCTGCCTCGTTGTAGTGGGCTACTCTGGAAGTAGGGACCTCCAACTTAACGGGGATTATAGCCTCAGCTCTATATGTGAGAGAGAAAAGGGTCTCAACATTCGCAGTTCGGCAGGTCCCTCGATAGGACCATAGAACTGCGGGGAGCTCTTCGACCTGTCCGTTGGCCTATGAGTGATGGGATGTAGAATAGAAATTTTTTATGCCTAAATCTTCGCAAAACAACTTGAACCTTACATTATCGAACTGCATACGATTGTCCGTGACTATAGCATTTGGGACCCCAAATCTGCAAATGATTGATTTCCAAATAAAACTTGTCGTCTTTTGTTCTGTAATGGTAGCGAGAGTTTCGAGTTCGACCCATTTTGTAAAGTAGAGTCCCTGCTTTACCTTTTGGGAGTGGACCTATGAGATCTATCCCCCACTTGGCAAAGGGCCATGATCCTATAATCGAGGATAACTCTTCTGGAGGGTTCCTAATCAAAGGAGTGAATCTTTGACATTTGTCACAAGCCTTGGATAAGTTGATTGCGTCTTTTCAGACACTGGGCCAGAAGTATCTTTGCCTTAGGATTTTGTGATTGCCACAAACTCCAGAGTGTATTTCTTCCAAAACAGCTCGCGCCTCAGCGGGGTCGAGACACCTTAGTAAAGGTTCGGCGAAACTTCTCTTGTATAGCTTTCCATCAATTAGTGAGAATCTGGCGACCCGATGTCTCAGCTTTCTGGCCTCCATGCCTAGGGGGGACGTCCCCTCCTTTAAGAACTGGATGATAGGGTCCATCCAGTTACTTGACGGGTTGACTTCCGTTGTTGCTATCTCAGCTTTGTCAATGGATGAGGTCACTAACTGGCTAATGGGGATGCTATCGATCTCTCGCCTGCTCCTTTGCTAGTCGCTAACTTAGCGAGGGCGTATGCATGGTTATTTTTAGCCCTTGGGATTCTCGTGATCTCAAAGTGCTCCAGATCATTCAGCTCTTCATGCAGTCTGCTGTAGTATCGGGAGAGCTTTTCGCCTCGTACCTTATAGACACTGCTCAGTCGCTCTTGATAACTAGCCTTTTGATGCCCATTGATTTTGTCATGCTGACTTCGGCACGAGAGCTCTTCCGATCTTATTCACCTTCGTTGTTTGTCGCACCGAAGCCGAACCTAATGGCTTGACAGTAATAATTCCCGATGGGGCTAACGATGACGATTCCAGCTCCAGAAGTATGGCTTGTGGAGGATCCGTTGATGTACATTTCCCAAGTTGAAGGTTCCGTGTCGCTGAGGTTGGGTTCAGCGGGGGGTGAGCTCAGCTATGAAGTCGGCTAGGGCCTTTCCCTTGATGGCGGTCCTTTGTTTGTAGTTGATGTCTACTGACTAAGTTCAGATCAACCATTTGACCAAAGAACCTAATAGGTGGGGTTTTTGAAGAACCTGCCTTAGAGGAGCGCTTGTCAGGACGTCGATTGTATACTCAAGGAAATAAGGTCAGAGCTTCTTGGAAGCGACTACAAGAGTATATGCAAGCTTCTCCATGGGGGGATATCTGAGCTCCGCAACATGTAGAGCGTGGCTTACATAATAGACTGGGAGCTTAGACTGTCATTCTGTTCTGACCAAGACCGCGCTAATTGACAATTCTGAGACGGCCACATACAGACACAACGTTTCCCCCAGTAAAGGTTTGGACAGTAGAGAAGGAGAGGAAATGTGTTTCTTAATTTGATGAAAGCGACGTGGCACTTCTCTGTCCAAGTGAACTCTTTTGATTTTTTGATGGCCTCGAAGGATAGCTTGCATTTATCCGTAGACTGTGACATGAAACGACTTAGCCTGGCGATTCGTCCTGTGAGGTGCTGGACCTCTTTTACTGATTTGGGAGGCTCCATGTCAAGAATCGCGTTAACTTTTTCTAGATTTGCCTCGATTCTTCTCTGACTGACTATATAACCCAAAAACTTTCCAGAGGCTATTTAGAAGGAACACTTATTGGGATTGAGCTTCATCCTGTAATTCCTGGGGGTTTGAAACATTCGTGAGAGTTCCTCGATATGTTGTTCTGCTTCACGGCTTTTAACGAGCATGTCGTTGATATAAATCTCCATAGTCTTGCCAAGCTAGTCTTTAAACATGGAGTTTACCAGCCGTTGGTGGGTAGCCCTGGCATTTTTCAATCCGAATGGCATCATCTTATAACAATAGAGCCCCTGATCAGTAATGAACGAGGTGTGCTCCTCATCAGCTGGGTGTATTGGGATTTGGTAGTAAACGGAATAGGCATCTATGAAGCCCAATAGCTTGTGACCCGCTGTAGCATCGGCCTTCTGGTCAATTTTGGGCAATAGAAAATTATCTTTGGGACATGCTTTATTTAAGTCGGTGAAATCAATGCAGATTCTCCAACTCCCATCACCATTCTTGACCAGAACCGGATTAGCTACCCATTGAGGATGCAATGCTTCCTTAATGAACTTGTTCCCTAATAGCTTGTCCACCTCCTTGGCTAAGGCCTTGTACATTTCACCGTTGAGGGGCGTCTCTTTTGCTTAACGGGTTTGGCCGTACGATTGACATTGAGCTTGTGACAGACGTGTTTTGGATCAATCCCCTCCATAAACTCGTGGACCCACGCAAAAAGGTCTAGGTTTTGTTTCAAGAATTGGACGAGTTGGGTTCTCATTGGTTCTTTCAGCTTGGTCTCGATTCTAAGTTCAATCCCTGGCCTTGTGTCACTTAGCTTTATGATTTCAAGCTCGTCACCCTGGGCGAACTTGTGCTCCAAGGTCGATAACCCTTAGGTCAAGGGTATGAATTTCTAGGAGGGGTTTTATACCTGTGACATGCTCCAGGTTGGATCCGGGCGGGGTTGGTTGGCTACCATGTATAATGGCAGTTCTCCTAGTGGGTAGGGAACTTCATGGTAAGGTGGAATATGACATTGTAACCTGAGGGCGCATCTACTATGTAGAAATCCGAGAGGATTTTCGTAGTGCGGGTCTCGTCTCCTATTTCCACTGGGAGTGTGACCTGATACTTGGCTTCCACTTGATCTGCGAGAAGCCTTGAGGTTTAGCCCCACAAGGCTTGACGGCCATTTGGTCGATCTCCATTTGTTGGAAGACGTTCCAATAAATGACGTTCACGGTGATGCTGCTATCCACCAAGGTCTTGTGGATCCTAACACATGCGACTGTCATGGCAATAATTAAGGCATTCACATGGGGCTTAAGCTGGCCGCTGGCGTTTGTGTCGCCTCTGTCCGTCAGAACCCTCCGTGTCAAGTCCTATGCTGTAGAGCATTTGGGCCACGGTGGGAGGTTGGTTCTATGGAGGTTGGGCTTCGAGGTCCGCTTCGGGACAAACTTGTGTGTCTAGCCTTTGGCGATTTGCTATGTGTTCACCCAAGTATCCTCGTCCAATCAGCTGTTCGATCTCACGTTTTAGATGCCTGCAGTCATTTGTGCTGTGTTCCATGACCCTGTGATACCTATAGTATTTGATTGATCCACTTTCTTCGCTTGTCTTTTCATGGGCTTTGGCTTGAGCAGGATTGGGTTACCACTCATGAGTTCGAAGAAGTATTCTACGGACTCATTGAGGGCGGTGACTGATCTGGCCGAGGCGGATGGTTTTTAATCATCCCTTCCGCTAGAAGGTTCTCTTCTGAGATCGTTTGGTCGTTTTCTCATTGAACCCAGCTTGTGGACTTTTTGAAGGATTGACATTCGTCTACACGGGTGAGCGGGCATTGAGTCCATCCTCTTTTGTAATTGGCAGCTGAGACTCCGGCGATTTCGGCCTCTTTGGGCCTTGCCCAGGCCATGGGGCTAATCTGGGATGAGCACGACTTTTGCCTGGATCTTTAAGGGAATCTGGCATGGCCGTCGCGTTGGGGACTAGGCAGCTAGACCCTTGAATACGCCCTCTTTGTGGGTATCCTACTGCTTTGTTGGGAAGTGGGCAGGTTATGCTGCTGCAACTGCCACACATCTTCAGTAAAGGTCTCATCCTGTCGCCAGAAAGTTCCTGTTGCTATCGTCGGCTGTGAGGAGCCGGCACTGGCGGTGCCCCAGTTTCTGCGGAACCCTGGAGGCTATTCGACATTACTAGTTCTTGTCTTTTGACTCTCCGAACGTCTTCCATTAATTTCCTTTTACCGGAAGTTAAATTTCATTGGATACTTGCTTTTCACAACTTTTTGTAAGTTTCCTACAGACGGCGCTAATTTGTTGATGCCAAATCTAGCTTTTGACTCAACAAACAAGATTTATATTCGCGGGAAATTTATATTTGAATCGATATGAGCAATAAATGCAGAAAAGGCAAGGAATAGTTGTAGTCTTTTTGTAAATGGAAGATTATATTATGCAGACGACAAGAAGAATGAGAGTTTTTGGTGTCGAACCCCTTCTCATTTCTGTTTGCCTCTATTTATAATGTACATTTGCCCTTTGCTTGGGGGTGATGATTATATACATTTATTGTGACATCACATGAATGACACAAGGGTCTAATGGACTGAGACTGGACCTTCACTTTTTGGCCATCGGTTGCCTGAACAGCGTATGGGACAAGTAACCTCCATATTGCATTTAATGTGGGGGTCGCATCAGTCATAAGGGATAAGGTTCTTCAAGAAGGCTCCTAAACTTTGGCGGAGGTGGAATGCTCGTTGCATCGTCAGGTCGCAACTTTTGGCTAGGGCACGTGTGAGCTCATGGGCGAGGTGACTGTACGCTTGAAGTCTGGGGAGTGAAAGAATAGGGCTATCCTTGAGGTTGCTAGATTGGGTCATTAGATTCTACGGCCGCTGGGTCGCTGGGTCGGTAGGTTAGGTGAGGCGCTCAGGGCCTGCTCTCAAGACCCAACGACCGTTGTCCTCTGTTGACCTTTGACCTGTGTTAACTTTCTTCGACCTGGTAGATACATGTATTATAGCAAGAATGGAAAGTACTTAGTGAAATCCAGGTATAGGGTTGCTATGGAATTGGCAAAAGCAACAGCTATTAATAGGGAAGAGGGCGACTGGAATTTAATTTGGAGATTACGAATCCCTCCTCCCCCCAAAAAAGATGCATATGTTTATGTAGTAGGTATACACGGATTGTTTGCCTACTAGAGAAAAATTAAACAAGCGTTGGCATTCCTACCTCTTTAGATTGTGTAGTCTGTAAAAGAGTAGAGGAGACTGGTATCCATACATTCCTCCACTGCCCTTATGCTAAGGATTGTTGAAAGGAAGCCAAAGTCCAAATTCAATCGGATCACTGTGCAACTATGAAAGTGTGGTTCTTTGATAAAATTGGAAAACGGGATGAACATGAGGTGAACCGAGTCTGCGCGATCGCATGGAGTATTTGGAGGGAACGCAATGCAAAACTCTAGAGAGGACAATCTCAAACGCCTAAGAAAACAGTGTTTAACGGTATGACGACACTTTTGAAATAGATTGAGGCAAGAAACCAAGCAGCACCCGAGATGCAGCATGTGGCCGAGTGTGCAGGATGGAATTTTCCTCCACTAGGTTTTACAAAGTGCAATGTAGACGCTACCACAGGTAGCTCGGCATCTTGCTCAGGGATGGGAATGATCCTTTATGATAGTACATAGGTGGTTGCTGAATGCCGGTTGGAACCGGTTGATGGGAACTTTTCGGCAAATGAGGTAGAGACTATAGGACTGGAAGTTCTATACAGTGGCTGGTGGGATTGGGCATCTCGACAGTTGTGATTGAGTTGGACACCAAAGGAGTTGTTGATGCTCTAGGAGGGAAAAAACGGATGACCATTCAGAGTTTCGCATGATCATTCGCGAGTGGAAGACTTTAGTGCTTCACTGGAACTTTTTTGAAGTGAGATATGTTAGAAGACAAGCTAATATTGCTGCACACATTTTAGCTTGTAGGGCGATGTCATATTCAGCATCTTGTGCCTTCCATGTAGTCCCAGATTGGCTTATTAATACTATCCTGCATTATGTAACTCAAGCTTCAACTGTCAATGATAATTGATCCTTTGCTTTAAAAAAAAGTAATATTAAAAAAAAAAAATTCAAAAGAAAATTGATATTATAAATTTAATTAACCATAATATACAACTGCATATAAAAAATGTGTCATTAATTTAAAATTACTTGTTTTTCATAAAAAAATTTATGTACTCAATGGTTTTTATTTTCAGCTACCTTATGCTCAAAACAATTTACAATAAAAGAAAAAATGTTAAAATCATTCTTCATGAAACAATGCCTAAAGGTTAGATACTAAAATGGAACTTTAAAGAAGTAAATCAAAAATTTGTTGCTAGAGATTACTAAAAGGGGGAATTGAAAGGAATAATTGTTAAAAAAAAAAGATTCAAATTAAGATAATTATAATTGTAGTGGAAGAAAAGAAAAAGATTAAAATTAACCATGGTTATTAATGTAATTTTAACTATGGATATTCAAGTAAATAAAGAAAATATTTTAAAATTTGGTGTTGGAATAAATTTGTGTGGTGGGAATATAATTTCCCAAATAGTATTTTCCTTCTAATCTATATTTTAATTAATTAAATGAAAGGAGATGCGGTAAGTACTTACCACAATTTTCCAGCCATTTCTGTGATAAGTAAGGATATTTGGGTCTTTTCAATTTTAGTTGGTATATGCTTTGCGGTAAATATCATATTATCCCTTTGTTGTTGTTTTTTTTTTTTTTTTTTTAAATCTAAGATTAAGGTCTTTCTTTTTATAAATTCAATTAATAGATTCTTCATCCGTTTAATATCGTTTTTGATGCGTTATACTCAGAAGCACGCAACAATTTCTAATTACAAAAAGGTACACAAATATACTTGGTATAAAATATTCTTGATATTGAAACGACGAATAACAACTAAAAACACTGTTATGAATTTACAAGTATCTTTCAACAAGTATGAATTTATATATTTTGATTTGATAGACATTTTTTTCAACCAACTGTAATCTAAGCATGGACACATTGAAAAAGAATAAAATATGAGACTTAACCGATACAAAATGTACGGAAAGGTTGTGGACTATATGAGAAATTTACTTTATCATATGTATTTTCACACGCATATTATTAATATTTTTAGACTATTCTTCTAATATTCAAAGTGTTAGGTTGACACGTATAGTTTGACATATCATTATTAAAAAAATTATTTACAAAATATATGTCCTAATAAAAAGGTTTGACATGAATAGTTTGACATATCATAATTGTTGGGTTTCACTAATGTATTGAAAGTTTATAATAATTTTATTATTGTGTAATATTAAATGATCTTCTTGTGCGATGCACGAGTGAAAATCTAGTTAATGTGAAAGATGATGTCCTTACCAAAAATACTGCCGATCCAATATCCATGATTATTGCATCCAAGTTCCAACTCTAAAAGTCATAAGCAAATTGGAGAGGCAAAAAAAAAAAAAAATGGTTCAATTATTGTGAGTCCAGTGTCGGCTATCATCAATAAAGATCACACTTCAGATTTGGAACTTGAGGAACGGGTAATGGGCCTGAGCTATTGGACGATCAAAACGTAGAAGAAAGGATCAAACCAATGAGGCCCATGATGAGCCCATGCAGGAAGACCAAAAACGTATATCCGCAGGAACTAGGTACTCAAAATTAAAGAAACACAAATATGGAGAGATAATTTTATATAATTCCACACTTCAACTGCCGAGGCTTTCGTGACATGTGATTCTTCGCAACCAAATTCTCACATGTCTGTTTCCTTATTACAACCTTCTTTTTTGATGTCAAAGACTAGAAGCTCTACAGGTCCCACTTGTATATTGTATTTGGCCGAAGAAGCATCGACAGGTTGGAGTTGTGACCTGTGCCTCCAATGTTAAGTCAGGTAATATATATGCCAGTTAGGGAAGCAAAAGCCTATGGACTACACGAAGCTATTACATGGGTTCGATCTTTGGGGTTTCAACAAGTTGTTTTTGAAATTGATGCTAAGCAAGTAGCCGATGCTTTCAAGAGCTGCCAAGAGGATATCTCAGACTTTGGCTTCATTGTCCAGGATTGCAAGACCCTACTACAACAAAGTGGCGTTTTATTTTGTCTTTTTTGCAAATGAATTCGCCAGAAAATCTATATTTTTACCTAATCGTTTAATTGGAATGAGGCACCAGATTTTTTTGGTGCCTCCTTGATGTATGATTTGCATGAAAGTAATGAGCAATAAGTATCTTCGTTCAAAGAAAAAACGAAAACTATTGAAAGGCCGAGAAAGGAGAGAAGAGCTATCCATGTTATCTCTTAATTTGTTCTAGCACATATAATGCAGACAATAATAATTGAAGAAATCAACTAAAAATAAAAAATATATGGTAAATCCCAGTTTCATTGATATCGTAATCTATGCATGCATACTATTTTTGTAATTTGTTCTGACATCTAATCTAATCTAACATATATAAAAGAGTGAATCTAATTTATTGTAGCAATTGAAATCGTTTTAGTGTCCAATATCGACCAAAATGGTGCCGTCTCCACATTGTTGTCTTCCACTTCTACTGTTTTCCTTTTTTTTTTTTAAATTGTTTCTTCTACGCCTTTACTCTTCCCAACTGCTCTCCATTCCACCCTCTCAAAGCACTGGTATAGCCATTCTCGACCTAATTTCTTCAGTGCGGATCACGAGTTAACCTCGGCGAAGGTTATGGTGTTGCTGATTTTGAAGTTATCTGTGACCGGTGGCGAATTGAGGTAGATCTGGACCAAATCCTTACGGTAAGCAAAGAAAAATCTGTAAGACTTTTGTTTTCAGCAAACTTTTTTTCGTGTTGCTGTTGTTTCTTCTTTTCTATTGGTTATCGTCGGGTTTCTTGTGGTTTTCTTTTTTTTTTTTTTTGATTTTCTATTTCGGTTCTTGTCTGATTTTCCTAAACAATGCCTTTTCCCGTTGCTTTACCGAGAATGCCCCAATTTTTTTCTTGTTTTGTGTTTTTGATTTTGAAGTTTTGATTGAGCAGCAGCCAGCCGAACTAAACCTGGACCACATATCTACGTTAAGTAAAGGAAAATTTGTGAGGCTCTTCTTTCCATCAAATTTTTTTCCCATGAACTGCATTTTTTACTACTTTTTTAATTGATTATCATCGGGTTTTTTTTGTGGGTTTTAATTTGATTTTTATGTCGATTCTTGTATGTTTTCTTCTAATAGGGTCGTTCAGTGTTCCTGATTTTGAAGTATGGTCTCACCGGTAGCGAGCTGAAGTAGATCTGGACCACCTCTCTACGGTAAGCAAAGGAAAATCTGCGGGGCTCTTGTTTACATAAATTTTTTTTTTTCCGTGGACTACCTTTTTTACTTCTTTCTTGTTGATTATCATAAGGTTTTTTGTGGTTTTAATTTGATTTTTATGTCGATTCTTGTGGGTTTTCTCCTAATGGAGTCTACACGACGCTCTTCCGATCTCGGTTCTTTCTGAGATGTGCTTTTAGGACATGCCTTTTGGTTTATTCATGTTTTTACCTTACACTGCTTAAATGAAACACAATGTAGAATGTTATTGATGGACTTGAATTTCACCCAGAACAACTAATAGTAAATGGTCATATCCAATACCTACCTCCAATTCTTCCAAGTTCTTGTATACTCTGTTGTCAAGTTTTGCCTTCACTGTCACAAAATCCAGAGGGCACTCTATTATCTCATGGTAATCGGGTAGCTGAAAAGAAACAATCAACTCTACATCAATTAACAAAACAAAAATAATCTTTTTTGCAAGCAATGAACATGGCATTTTTGTAGAAATACCTCTTCGGGTTCTACCGGCTCAAAGAATACTCCATGAGTGTCCTTTCTGCATTTAAATTCAGGATCTCAATAATGGTAAGAGATTCCACTACTTTACTTTTCTTACACATACGTCTACAATACATAAGAAGTTTATTTTGCTCGATCTAGATCTTTTCTTTAATGCCTCAATTGCATGTAAGTTTCTTATTTTGCCTGATTTATAACTGTCCATTGATTTTTTTCTCATCTCATTGGTTGCTTCTTGAGCCTCTTCTTCTACATTTTACATATATTCTATGTAAGAAAACAAATTCTGATATGTCTTATTTACCCTACAAAAGGTTAATCAGTTGGTTTTAAAAAATTCAAATATGTCTTATTTATCCTACAAAAGGTTAATCGGCCGTTTTTGTTTGAGCTTTTCTTTTTTAGGGCTATTAAATTCTGTTGCTTGCTTATTGACTGTTACTAAATGATCATAGCATTTCCATGATTTTATTAGCCATAAGTGGATTAAAGTTTCATAAGCCAACTAAAAAGTTGTTCCACTTTGCAAGTGCTGGACACATAGACTTGTAATGGCATTCTG
>CAVNYN010269554.1:0-10383 GCA_963692815.1 Nyctanthes arbor-tristis
GAAGAGTTTTCTTGTAACTCTTTGTGGTTTGTTCAAAGGGTAGAAAATTAGGTGTGGTAAAACTCAGGGTGCCACTTAGGTCGGGTCAGAGAGTCTTTGTGAAGAAAAATAGTAGCTTAGCGTCTTGAGATTTCTTTAATTCTTCGCGGGTTAGGCAAATGGTAGAAATTGGTAGATGCTGTAAAGCTTGGTATATTTTTCTTGTTGTACTTGGGGTATGAGTTTTGGCGAGTGAAAATTCTGTATGGTTGTAGCGACTTTAATCATATAGTGGAAAGCTTTGACAGTCCGTTAAATTCGTCTTCGTCTTTTATTTTTCTTATCTCAATTAAATTCCTTGAACAACGGTCCTGCGAGCGTAATTAGGGAATCTACATTAATTCCCAACACATAACACACCATGACGCCTACGAATGACACAAATTTAAAGGTTTAACTCTGAATTATTATCTAAAATAAACAAACTGAAGCCCAACATTCAAAGCAGCAATTATAAGAAACAAATAGAGCGCAAATTGAATTCAACTTATTCTTTGAGCTATTAATTAGTAATCCAAACAATATTTTTGGTATACACAGATCGAAACAAAGTACTCCAAGAGATGTATACTTTACAGAAAAATAATTATCTAAACATTGTTCCTAATGAAGTGTGAATGACGTCCTTCTAATCAACCCCGGCCAAATGTGCATGTAAACAAAATACTGCACGATTATATTTAAGTGCAAGAATGCATGATTTTAAGCAATATATAGATATTCATCTTCTCTAGTCACTAAATTAAAGATCCATTTGCTTTGGGAATGATTAAATAAAAATGCCATAATTGATTAAGAGCTTACCAAAAAATTAAAAAAAAAAATCCCCAGACAAAATAGATGGGATTGATATAGTTTTTACCATTCATGCCACTGAACTTGTAGCAAAAAAAAATTCTCAAACTATGCAATGTGTTTAGGAAATATGAAGGCATTATTCCTACTTGAAAGACCAATCACCGACTCCTCCCTCAAAAGCTTAATGCAAAGCTCGACATCAACATCATCAATGTCTTTTGGCAGGTTCAATTTACCTAAACAAACAGGAATACGATTTGGTCCATCAGTTGAGAAATGTGGAAGCTCAAAGAAATTATGCTTGGTCATTTTACCATTGAGAACATGGACTTATTGTCTCCACAGGCAAAGTGATGCAAGGGATCTCCTTTGGCACAGCATAACACATGTCTACAACGTCCAGTAGCAAATTTAAGTTATTTAAATGGAAAATTTCTGATGTTTCCTAAAGGATTCAAGGAACAAAAACTTGAAACACTAAATAATGTTAACTACACATTTGAAAATATCTACATCAACAAAAAGCAAAAAAGAACCAAAATAAGCCAACGTCTCCATTTACATAATAGATGAACATATATTAGCATCACTGTCATCTTCAAATCCTTATAAGAGAAAGGGAAAAAAAAAGTTATTTCTTGAATCACAATATTCTAATTATGCAATGCTTCAAACGAATTGGAATAAATTACAAAAAAAAAAAAAAAAAAAATGCAAGAACGGAATAAATATATCTTCTAACCAAAAATTGAGTAAATAAAATACCATCCACGTATTCCACTTATCAACAATAAAAACTTATGCCAAAATAGCCACATCATAAATTAAGTTCGAGTAAGACACAAAAATAAGAAATCTAGCACAGATCATACCTAGTCCTGCGTAGATCATACCAAGCCAGCGGTATTTTTTCAGCTGATGTGCAGAGGAATTACTGAAGCAAAAATGACGGGTCCAAGTATTTAAGCTTATTAAGGGTGCAAAATGAAGACAATATGTAGGCTTTCTACATGTCCGTTCAAATACCCAATAAAAAAATTCAAACAGAAGCGATTAATGGACGCGGCCACCAAGGAGGCACATCTAGAGTCACAAAGGCGTGCAGCCCTATTAATTAAAATGCCCAGCCAAACTTAAAATTGCTTGTAAAAGAAACCTCAGCAAGCTCGCGGCCCGAAGCTAGGTCATCATTTTAGCCACTAATAATAAAAGGAAAAAAAATGAAAATGACAAGTAAAAAGTTTCCCCCCAAAACGGATTAAGAGGCTATTCCTTTATATATATATATATATATATATATATATCCCACCCTCAGCTGAAGATTAATTAGTCTGGAACATAAGAATGACTATAAATATGGGAATGGGATCAACCTTTGCATTTGTAGTGTGTGTGAATTAGGGTAGAAAATGAGTGGTTAGTGCTCGAGTGGTGAGTGCTCAAGAGAAAGACAAAAAGTTAGTATGTGCTTGAGTATAGTATTAGAGTTAGAGAAATAAGTTAGGAGTTGACGTGTGTTAGTCTCATTCGTAATATATATTTTGTGAGTAATAATAAATTATTTATTTAGTGTGTCTAAACTCTACACATTCAACTTTCTTTTTTTGTTCTTCGTGGTTTTGAGGTCCACATATCTAATTTAAATGATCTATCATTATTATATTTGTTTGGTCGTGTATTGCTAGGCAAAGAGCAATATATTTTCTAATGTTCTCTTAGAGCATCTCTAATGCATAGTCAAGGTCGAATGTCATGGTTTAAAGTTCAACATAAGGGAGATACATACAAAAAAATTGATGGGTCTCATATGTTTCCTATTTTCTTTTTCTTTTAATCATTTTAATCTCTTTTACCCCACTTTTTCTTTACTTTTTCTTCATCGTGTGATGTGCAATGTCATATATCTACATTCTTCTTCACCATGTCAATCATTATTTTATTATTATTTTTGAATTTGTTTCTATCTCTCTCATCTTTTTTGAATTTTCCTTTATTTTTCTTCACTTTTCTCTCTCTTCCCACTCAATTTCTCTCTCCTTTTTCTCTCTATCTTTCTCATGTTGAATTTTGAGCCATAACATTCGACTTTGACTAGGCATTGGAGATGCTCTTATGATTATATAATTTTGGTGAAAGTACATTTTCTTGTTTTTAACTCTTCAAGTCATTTCCATGTTTATTTGCCACTAGCCAAATATATTTCATAGCCTTGTTTCATTTTTGCTTGCCCAGTGATCGATGCTTCTTATAGCCAGTTTCCTCGTTAATTTAAAAGGCTTTCATTTTATACTTTTTTTTGTTATTCATGACTTAACAATGGTATTCTAAAAGTAAAATGATTTCAAGAGCAAAAAATAGGAAATTTAACGTCATACCTCATTATATCATGTCTTACTTTCTTGGAAACTTACACCAAATTACTTGTGCTTCTGCAAGAGTTCCAATTAAGACTAATTTTCTGCCCTTTCACTTAATATAGCTAATCTGCTTTCTATTTTTAACCTCTTTATTAGCTTGCAATGTATTTTATAGGTTAACGAGGAAATCTTTGAAGAAGATCACTACTAAAAAGTACCCCATCAGCGATGGAAATTAGGCAACGGATACATATCCGTCACAAACTTCCGACGGAACCGTCGAAACTTTGAGACGGGCAGAAATCCGTTGGAAAGTTTTGTTGGAAATTTCTGACGGAAAAAAGTATCTGTCGGAAATTTCAGACGAAAAGTACTATCGACGGAATCCTTTAGCTGTCGGAAATTTCCGACGGCAAAAGTTTGCCGTTGGAAATTTCCGACGGATTTTGTGACCAAATTTATGCTTTTAATTATATACTTTGTAAATATTGTTAATTAAATTTTTTTTAAAAAAATTGAAAAAATTTGTTCGATTATCCCTCCACTATCACATATACCCCTTTTATCAAATAAATATTTTAATATGCATAATTTTTTTGTCAAAAATACACTAGATATGTTAACCGATATAATAGAAAATAAAATTTATTTTAAAATTAAAAATGTTATGAATAATTAAAAGTTGTATTAATCATCAATAACTTTGAAATACGAAAGTAGAAAATGATTTATATTTTGACTCCATAATTAAAATTGCAACTAAAGTTAAGAAAAAAATATACAAGTACGACAAAGTTTAAAAAAAAAATTCCAACAACGGACACGAACAATCTCACCAAGAACATCATTGACATGGAATAGTCGTAGACATTAAATATTGACAAGTAATGTTTGACAGTTCATTTATAAACAAATATAATATGTAAAATAAATTTTTTATTAATAGAATAAAAAAATTTAGTAGACAGCCTTTTAAATTTTTTTAGTTTTAATTAAAACAACGAATATTACAGTATAGAAAACTAGTTTAAAAAACATTACATTAATTGACACAAACAAATCAAATTTAGAGTATAACATATATTTAAATATATAATAAAAGTTATATTAAATACTAGATATGTTTAAGGGAAAAGTTCAATTATTTTTGAATTGACTAAACTACTAGAATACACTTTATATATATTTTGAAGATATTTTTTTGGGTGATTATATTGGACACTATTATTTTTTATAATCACACCACATCTCTTAACTTTTTTCATCATATTTTTGCAAATAAAATGTGTTGTATTCATAACCGTCTATTAACTTGAATATTTCATATACAACAAAGGTTTTTTCCGTAAAAATTTTTTTCAAAAAGTCACTAAAATAATTTAAATAAGTAAAAAAAAAGGCAAATGATTTAGTGCAAACTAATTAGGCTTTTCATCATTCAGAAGTCTCATGCTAAAGAAATTGTATGGAAATCATTATTTGAGGTAAGAAATATTATTTGAAAAAAATGTTACTAAAAAAGATGTGATAAAAATGTTCAAGAATGTAAATGAAAAACAAATAAAGTTTATGTACCATTTATGTAAATAAAATATGGTATATTTATAAAAAAGTATAGTGCAAATATATTTCGCCATTTTTTTAATACCCTTGCCCCCTTTTATCAAACAAAAGGGTATATTCATCCCCCTTTAACATACAAAAGTTTTGATATGCACAATGTTACAGTAAAACATATATTAAATATATCAAACAACGAATATAAAAAAATAAAATATTATAAACAATTAGAAGTGTTACTAAAATGGTTTCATATAGGCCAATTACATGCACTCAAATAATGTTCAACATCCATTTGTAAAAAAATATAATATGAAACAAATTTTTTGTGTGGTAATACGTGGTTTATCCAGTAAAATATAATATAAAAAAAATACCTTAGTAATTGATGAAGATTTTATTCGGTTATTTGATAGTTAAGATTTAAAAAAATAGTTGTAAATAATTTTTTTATTAATTATTTGTATTTTAAAAAAAATCACATACACCACAATTTTAATAATCGAAAAAAATTTGGTATAGATCGTTTTTATATTTTTTAGTGTTTTACAAAAACAATGAATATATATTACAATCTAGGAAATCAGTGTTAAAAAACATTACATTAATTGACACAAGCAAATAAAATTTAGAATATAATATATCTTTAAATATAAATAAAAGTTAAAAGTTCAATGTATTTTACCATGACTGTACAATGATGTTTATAAAAAGGGTCGATTCCATACACTCAAGTAATATTCGAAAATCTGTTTATAAAAAAAATAAATATGAAATAAAATTTTTAATGGCAATATGTGGTTTATCCAAAGAAAAAATAAAAGTAAAACAAAAACTTTAATAATCGATAAATATTTTATTCAATTTTTTGATGGTTAAGATTTAAAACAATGGTTGTACGTAAATTTTTTTATTAATTATTGGTTTTTTAAAACAAATATCACATTTTTATTAATAGAATAAAAACATTTAATAGACAATGAAATACTATAAGGTAGAAAACTAATAAAAAAATTACATTAATTTTGATACAGATAAATAAAAATTAGAGTACCGTATAAATTTGAGTATAATAAAAATCCAAATTAAATAAAAAAAAACCAATATTTTCAAAAGGAATATTTTATTATTTTTAAATTGCCAAAATTGTCATATATACTTTATATATAATTTGGGACAAACTATCAACAAACGCGCGACCTGGCCTAGCGGTTGGGAATTGGCTCCCCAACCCCAGGTCATGAGTCCGAGTCTCAGCCCTTGCATTTCAACAAAGGAATTAATTTGCGGGTTGTGGGGGCGGGTGGCGGTCTGGGTCGGGCGGGTCAACAGTTGTGAGGTTCGTGGGCTAACGGGTCAGGTCAAACATGGATCCGCGGGCTAACAGGTCGGTTCAGGTGAAAAAAATTTTAAATAATTTAATTTTCTGGAGTACATCGGAAATTTCCGATGGATAGGTTTTTCTGTTGGAAATTTCCAACGGAAAGTTTCGTCGGTCGGAAACATTTCTGACGGACTCCTTTTGGTCGGAAATTTCCGACGGACACTAAAATTCCGTCAGAACGCATCAGCGACGCAACCATCAGCGACAGAGTTTCTGACTGTCACTTTTCCGTTGGTGATGACCTTTAGCGACGGAATTTGAGGCTTTAGCGACGGATTTTTCCATCACTAAAAGGCAGCTTTTTAGTAGTGTATGTAAATGAAATGTGGTGTATTTATAAAAAAATGTAGTATCAATATATTTTACCATTTTTTAATATCACTGGCCTCTTTCATGCCCCCTTTTATCAAACAAAAGTTTTGATGTGCACAATATTACAGTCAAAAATATATTAGATATATCAAACAACGAATATAAAAAAAATGAAAATATTATAAACAATTAGAAGTGTAACTATGTCATGCCCCCATTAATTTTACAATATTTTCAAATATGTTATATCGGTTAACAAATTTCGTAGCGGAAGCTTCAATATCTAACGGGGACAGAACGTACAAAATAAACAAATAGCTTTTGACTTGATAAAGCTAATTACTTACGCTAACAATTGTTATATTTTAAAGAATCGTTGCATCTCCGCTTATCAATAAGTTGCAAATGACACAACAAGTTATATTAATAGATATATTCCATTGATTACTAAAGCAAACAAAATTAATCTAGTCAAGACAAATTCTTGGGAAGCTATCATACTGAAAGAAAAGTTTCCAATTGATAGAAATACGTTTATAGAAAGGTGGGCATACTTATTATTACATAAAGTATAAAACTCACAAATTGGTTTAACTATAAAATTCATTCTTGTATTAGTTTCAAAGACAGGTTTCCACCACATGCAAACTCTACTCCCATTCGCGAGCATGTTCCAACACCTGGCTTGTCTTACTTTTCAAATGTCATAGCTTCAATCATCTACAAAAATTGTAGTAAAGGGAGAGTGAGTACGAAGTACTCAGTGAGTAACAAAACCCTTTGATTCACCCTTCAATTTAAAGATTTATTACCAAGAAGATCATTGAATGCACAAAGCTTTTCAATGCACAAGAGGGCCCTATCACCAGTTAGACTACTACTCATGGTGTGCGCAAGAATCATATCAATTCAATCATGGCCATGTACAATTAAGCGGATCCACAATAAACACCGGTTGACCCCTACCGAAATTTCATTTCAAAGCAAACACCATACTAATCTTCTCTATCTCGGGATCATTGGATAGGTCATAGTGCGGGAAACAATTCAACTGTAACCCTCAATTGTGCTACGTCGTCGTTATTTTTGGAAACTATGAAATAATTTCTTGAATCACGTTGGAAGACTTCAAGATTTGCGCTCAATTGACAACCAAAGAAAGATGGTGGTCCTCGATTAGCATAAATCAAAAGTATGGTGACTAAATTACTAGATGGCACAAAGTACAAGGACTTCTCGAGCAATAAATGAACCTCATTGCGCCACATCATACATGATGCCACCTTACGCCAATTGTTGCCTTATGATTGACGGACTCAAATGTGAATTGAAAATGGTTAAATCCAGTAAACTATAAAAAAGGGCCAAAGGGTATAGAAACTTACCAAACCTCTCCCAAACCCCCCACCTATCCCAAATTATAGCAAAATTCGTCCACCACTATTTGGGCAACGAAAACACCCAACAAAACCCAATAGAATACCTATTTCTCACTTGAAAGAGGCTCTTTACCATATATCGAAAGATTGTAATTTAAAGAATAGTCTTAATTGAGGAATTTCAAGGCTTTAAGGGCACTTTTATATGTGAAAAATATTCGACGAATGATTGGGTAATTTTTGAGGTGAGTAACACGTGCATTGGCTCTCCATCTTAGAAACACGTGCCTTCTTTAATTCTCTTAGTATTCGATAATACGTAATTGCTTCCTATGCTCCTATTGTATTGTTTTGACATTTGAATCTAAGTGTACACACTTGTTATTGGATAAATCATTGTTATTACTCTTGGGCCTCGCTATTGGAGCTATCTACCCATGTTTGAATTGTATTTGTATTGCTTTATGGTACTATGGCCTTGTTGTGTAGCCTTGGCCATTTGTACATTTGTATCGTATGGCTCATGGGTGGAGCCTAAACTAGTGATGTGCCCGAGCTTCATATCTTTGTATCTTTGTGATCTATCTCCTTTCTACATAAAAGTGCCCTTTTTGTATTGTTTTGCGTTGGCTAATGCATGTTGTTATTCACTGGGTACTTTCGTACTCACCCCCTTCTTCTACAACCCTGTAGGTATTAGACTAAATAGCTTTGTGGCCGGATCATCCCAAAGGTGGAGAAGATACATATATGTGATCGAGACTTAGGTGCGTGGCCGAGGTTTTATTGTGGGTGGCCGCGATGTATTTAATTATCTAAATGCGCAGCGAAAGCATCTTGATATTTTGAATTGTATTTGTAAAGTCTCACCCTCGATTTTTATTTGAGATACGTATTTAAATGCTTCTTCTATTGTTAAAATTGAAGGCGTGACAAGTTGGTATCAGAGCTAGGTCATGCGGCCTCACATACATGTATCGCTCCTATTTGGAAGGATTCGTGTACTTATAGGTATTGAAATCATTTATGGTAATTGATGATAAGTTAAATTTGATTTTAGTGATGCTATTAGTATATAGAATTGGATATTAAAGGTTTATCAATTGCAATAAAAACAAGAAAATTGGAAGGAAAAAGAAAAGCCAAGTGGTGTGGAATTATAGAATGAAAATGAAGCGAGAAAAATGGTAACTTTTGCTTCGTTTCCAAGTGTTAAACTAACTCAAAGAAGTATTGTATGGCTTCTATATATATTGGAAGATGTATTGGAAATGAAAAAAAAAAAGGCACAATGCGGCCGCATAGGAGGCCCATACGGCCGCATGGCAAGCGCGGAGAACCGCAGAATGCATTCCGCAGCCAACCCGCGGGCAACAGAAGATTTTTTTTAAATCAGTGGCCACATACGGCCACAGAAGGGGTGTTTTCTACCGCACAGGCCAAAATCAGCATTTTTCAGAAATTGCACCAGAAGTCCCTAAACTTTCTAATTCATTTCAGATTGATCCAAGAACTTATTTTATACACTTTTAAGCCTTGAACTCTAATTTTTGTCACATTATTGACCCTTATATCATTTGAAAAGATTTCCTTTGACTATTATGCACCCAAATCAAACTTTGTTAGGAACTTGAACACTTGACTTTTGTAAATTTATTGTATATGCTTTTGAAAGTAATACATACCGCTACAACGCTTGGCAAATTTTGAGGACGGAATTTATTTAAGAAGGGTAGATTGTAACATCAGCTAGAATTTAACCTCCAATAAAGCTAGGAGGTCGACGATGATGGAATAATTGCTCGGATTACATTCGAGGGTATTGAGACTATCGTTTAAATGACAATCAAAGAAAGAATGTGGTGCTTGATTGACAAAAATAAAAGTGTGGTGACTAAATTACAAGAAGACACAAAATAGAAGGATTTCTCGAGCAACAAATGAACGATCAACATTGAGCCACACTGCCCTATGAGGCGTATGGTGCCATGTTACGCCACTTGTCACGTTTGGATTGGCGGATCTCAAAGGTTTATTAAAACTAACTAATTTCCAACTATTATAAAAGGGATATTGAGTCCCCAAAGTCTCCCAAGCATACCGAACACTCCATCTCTCCTCTCTTCTGCCTCAAATTCGTCCAAGGCCAAGAAATGGGAAACAATGACCCTTAAAAACCTCCAAAACATCACCCTTGTACTTGAAAAATGGTCATTACTATTATCAAATGGGAAAGACCTACAAACATGGCAGAAGTAAGGAGTTTCCTCTGTTTGGCAGGGTACTACCGTCGCTTTGTAGAAGGATTTTCGAAGATTGCCTTACCTCTAACTAGATTGACGAGAAAGAATGCAAAATTTCAGTGGACCGAAAACTGTGAAAAGAGCTTCCAAAAACTGAAACAAAGACTAGTCTCGGCCCCTGTACTTGCACTTCCAACCCCAGGTGAAGAATTTGTGATTTACAGCGATGCTTCATGACAAGGTCTTGGGTGTGTTTTGATGCAGAATGGTAGAGTTATAGCGTACGCTTCTCGCCAATTAAAGAAACATGA
>CAVNYN010269557.1:0-43543 GCA_963692815.1 Nyctanthes arbor-tristis
GAAAGGCAAATTGAAACTGAGATTTATTGGACCCTTTGAGATACTTGACACGGTTGGTAGCCTAGCCTACATGCTAGCTTTCCTACCGGAACTGCCAGTAGTTCATAATGTGTTCCACGTTTCCATGTTAAAGAAATATGTGTATGATCCCAGTTACATAGTCAAATATGCCAACTTAGATGTCAAGGAAGATATGACTTGCAAAGAGACACCAATAGTAAAGTTCCCTTAGTCAAAGAGGCTACACACTTTGAAAAACAGACAGAGATTCCCTTAGTAAAGTTCCAATGGAGTAGGCATAGTGAGGAAGAGGCAACATGGGAATGAGAAAGTGATATAATTCACAAATATCTAGAATTTATAGAACTAGTAGGTTTAATTTTGAGGGTGAAATTTAATTTAAATGGGGGTGGTTGCAGTGACTAGGAATTTTTATAAATAAATTATAGTGCATGGCATCGCTACGACTACCCGTGCTATTTTAACATTTACATTTTCTAGCATACTCGTCTAGCTAATTTAAATAAATGATGGACACCAAAATAATTAATAACTTCAATCATAAATTTTATATTTAGAAGTCAAGGATAATCCAAAAAAATTTAACGATAACAATTAATGTGATCCAACTTAAATTGACAAAAGAAAATAATAATAATAAACATTGAACTTTCCAATTAGCTAATTAAACCCAACTATACCTAAGAGAACTACTCTTTGAAGTGAACTTTAACTCCACAATACCTAAAGCCTGACCTTTAAACAATTCTATTCAACCTACTCATTAAAACCTAATTCAACAGATACACACACACAAAAAAAGATACGATTCCTTGACCTAATTCCACACTCCTATGCTACCAATTTTAGTTCTACACAGTACGTCCCTTTCCCATTAACAACTTCTCCAGATATTTGAATATTCTTGTTTTCATTATGTTACTCACAAAGTGATTGTTTATGTATATATACATAGGTATACAATATATATAGGTATACACACACATGCATGAATAAAAACGTCTGGAAAAGGAAAAATTACATGAACAAATATATAGATACACATTATTCACGTCAAACCGAATGGTCAGGAGACCCGTTTCATAAATCTTAATTTGAAATCACCATACACATACCAATAGCTTCACCGCATCACATAGAACACAGAAATATTATTTTCTTGGCCTGGAACCAACTGGTTTGTCGGAAAACATCAAGTTCTGTTCTGAGCTTCTGCCACAAAGTGTCACCGTTCATGATTTTGAGGGTATGGCTGGGGTGCCCTCAAAGTGGTGAACGTTTTCGTGTATATATGACAAGGAGTTCATACACCAAGAGTTGTTTCTATTATTTTTCTTTTAATCCCCTGAACGAGTTCAGGCAGGGACTTTCATTCGAAAATTTGACAAAATTCGATATTTACAAGGCTAGTCCCCAAGTTTCAAAATTATATAAGTTAGTCCTCGGGCTTTCTTAAATGGTTTAGTTGGTCAATCAATTTTCTAAACCTTATCCCTTAACCCAGAAACTTCCAGAATATTTAATTTAACCCCCAATTCATTATGAATTTCTCAAATCAGGCCTAATAACTTACTAGAATTTAGACCCTATAACTTTAAAAATAATAATTTAACCAATTAAATTCCACTAATTGGTTAATTCGCTTATCACCACATTCTCATGAAGTTTGATTAACCTCTTAAAGTCCATAATATGTACAAATCATTAGATCAAGTATCATTTCTTTTTCTAGACAAGGGTGTAGTAAATCTTTGAAGTTCAAGAAGTTTCACATCCACCCAATTTTTTTCAAGGAATTTTCAAAGCTTATTAGGTGGGAATTTGTAGCCACCAGTTCACAAATGTCAACATAGGTCGTAGGGTCTTGGAAGTCGGCCCCCAAGGGCCTCGCCCAACTCAACGACCTAGCAACCAAATGACCAAAAGACCTGGAAATCCTTTTCAGCGACCTTAGTAATGAACCTCCCTTCTAGCTTTCCCGGGGGTTCAGGATGTCTGGCCACTACACCAACGAGCTCGTAGCTCCTCAATCTAACTCGGCGATCTAGCAAACTTGCCACCTAAACAGTAGCTTGGGAACCCATATTGGAAATCTTATGACTTACAACTAATGGGGCTCCAACATTAAATGCGAAGCGGTGGTTACCCATCCCATGCATGGCTTAGGAAGCTATTAGTCAAAAGTGAAGGGTTAATCTCAGCTGATATGACCCTTGCATCATTTTTGTGGGTTAGTATTAAATGCATGCAATCATTGCTCGTGTGCAAATGGCAAGTTTACTTTATAAATAGAACAAGTGAAGCTGGGAAAGGGAGAGACACCCAAAAATCTCATTCTTCTTGTCTTTGGCGGTAAGTGGAAGAACTTGCTGAAGAAGTGCGGGGGCTGCAACAACGTAACCGCCGCCAACATCCCAACAACAACTAGCAGGGTCCTCCCATGATAACTCCTCTTGCCTTGTAGAAAATGTGGAAAGGTCTCCAACAAAAGTGAATCCTCTGAGAGAACCTATTAGAAGAAGGTTGAGCTTCACCCCAAAACAAGACTCTGGTCAACCGGCTCCTCACGGTAGGGCTACACCAGTTCCCTCAAGAAACGCGGCCGTAAGCATTGTGTTCACCAGGTCACCTAAACCCTAACAACCTAGCGGACGTAGGCAGAGGAGGAGAAGTCTAATGCCAACTCACCACTACAGTTATGCATCAAGCTCGCTTCCAAGGACCTCTCGGTGCCAGCAACCAGTTCCTTAGTAGGTCCACGAGCAGGATGAGCTGAGAAAACGACTAAATGACCTTAAGCCAAGACAACTAAGGGCAAAAGGAGCTAACGACCTATGGGGAAGGCCGTCTCCATTTGACCTCTCAATTTGAGAGGCCGTTATACCATCCAAAATGAAACTCTCCCAGATAGGGACTTACTGTGGCAAGTCAGACCCAGTTGCTCACCTCCACCAATACGTATCTTGGATGGAGCTTCAGAATGCAATGAGAGCTATCATGTGTAAGGCCTTCGCACTTACTTTGGAAGGGAACGCACAAACTTGGTATGGCAACTTGGCCACAAGATTCGTGCACAGTTGGTAGTAGCTCTCTTCTGAATTCGCATCCCAATTCATGGGGTCAAAGGCCAACACAATCCCTAAGGAGATGTTAGGGACCATCAAGCAGGAAAAGACTAAACCACTCAAGAGCTACCTAGACCACTTCAACAAGCAGGTCATGACTTTGGAAAAGGTGGCAGATGAATCACTTTTGATAGCTGTCAAGTCAGGCCTTTACAAAGATACCCGTTTTTGGTGCGCTATGCACGAAGACCCTCCCAAGTACCTATAGGGAACTTCTGAGAAGAGCCAAGAAATACTTAAGTACAGAGGAGGCCATTGAAGGGAGTTCGTGGTCTAAAAAGCCTCCGAAGGATGATAAAAAGGATCAAAAGATAAAAAAAAGACCTGCGATGAAGCCAGAAGCTGCCCAGCTCAGCTAAACCCTTTACCAAACTCAACATTTCCATTGAACATATATACAACATCCTATAAAACGACCCAATCTTGCCCAAGGTGAGGCCTATAAAGAAACCATTGAAGGATGCCGACCAGTCCAAGTACTACAAGTACCATAAGAGTGTGGGTCACGACACGGATGAATGTAGGCATCTATAGCTGGATATCAAGAAGCTAATCGAATGGGGATGCCTGAGTGAATATTGGTAAATCACCAACGGCAAGACTAACAAGCTCGTCCCCCGCGAGGACCTCAATGCCCAAGTCCCACAGAACCTACCTCCAGCTGAAATCCGAGTACTCGTTGGTGGAAACCACGGCACGGAGGGTTCCAAGAGACAGAGGTGAGGTCTCGTGAGAGAAGCCCAGAATTGCCACTACCTGCTTACAACACAACATCCTATCTCTCGAACTAGCTCGTTCTCCTTCTGTAATGAAGATACCTACGACGTGTTACACCCTCAGGCCGCCTTGGTCATTACCACGTCAGTTTCAGGTGTTAATATCCACAAGACCTTGATGGACAATGGCAGCACTGTAAACATCATCTACTGGTGAACTTTCCAGCAGATAAAAATAGACCAAAAGAGCCTGAGGTCTTACGGGACCGGACTCTAGGGTTTCACCGGGGATTATGTGGAAGCAAAGGGTCAGATCACACTCCTCATGGAACAAGGATATGAGCCTTGCAAAAGAAGGATAATAGCAGATTTAATCATTGTGGACGTGCCTTCAAACCACAACACTATTCTGGGGCGCCTAGTCTTGTACGAGCTCAGGGCCGTAACTTCAATTTACCACTATGTCATGAAATTCCTTACCTGCTATGGGACGGCCATCGTGCGAGGTGACCAATGGACAATGAAGGACTGCTACCTGGACTATGCTAAGAGCACAACTGCCTCGCCGGAAGTTTGTATACTTAATCCAAAAATAGAAGAACTAAAGTCGAGAACCCACTGGAGCTCTTCTGGCCAATTCAACAAGCTTGGCCTTTGCTTTCCTTAGAGTACTAAGAGGGGCTTAAATAACGAGAGTTGTAGAAAACCAACCTCCCAGATCAGCGAACTCACCGACGTGCTAGCGGAAGCAACAACGACAAAGACCAACCATAGGAAGAGCCGGGCAAACCCTTATCCAGTCCTCAAAAGGGGAGTATTCTTCCCTGGCATGACGGTCAAAAGCATGGTGATAAGTAAGAAATTCACAGAAGGCATAGAGTTGACACACCCGTGGAAGATAGAACGCCTTGGAAAGAAAAAAAGGACGAACGCTATCTACCAACTCTAAATTTTGTATTGTCTCCAATCTTTTGTAAACTAACAAGTCATTCACATGCCTGCGCTAGCTCCAAAATTTCAAAGCCGCGCCTTTGCAAAGTAACAGTTGATATGCCAAAATGACAAATGTTTATTTTCCCTATGAGGTGCTTCCCTCAATATGAACACAAGGCAAGTACGCGATAGTCGAGTAAAAGGTTTCGTGGCCAAGATTAGAACGAGCTTCTAACTAGCGGACTAACACTCGAGTAAAAGGTTTCGCAATCAAGGTTGGAACAAACTTCTAACTAGCGACCTAATGCTTGAGTGAAAGGTTCTGCGACCAAGGTTAGAATGAGCTTCTAACTAGCGACCTGACACTTGAGTAAAAGGTTTCGCATCCAAGGTTGGAACGAGATTCTAATCAGCAACCTAACACTCGAATAAAAGGTTTCACGACCAAGATAAGAATGAGCTTCTAACCAGCGACCTAACACTTGTCTAAAATGATCGGCCTTACCTGCTAAAAAACCACGACTAAAACAAGCTTTTAGTTTGCGACTTTCCACCCAAACAAAAGGCTCCGCGACCAAAAATTTAGACAAACTCTTTGCTGTGAGACCTAGCATTTGGGGCCAAGCTGCCCATAAGTTCAAGCTGGAACAAATCAAAATGAATTGCCGGTCAAATGGGCTCGCGCTTGAACATACCCTTAATTCTTTATGCCAACGTATACGTGACCCGAGACTAGAACAAGCTTATTATCGATGTGCCTTAACACTTGGCCTATAATTCGTTTGGGGTTTTGCACAAATGGGTATAAGCGAGGATGAGCTCTTCGCTAAAAAAGAACAGTTGATGGTAAAATTGTTTTAATAAAACGAGCTAACAGTTGGAAAAATTCTTTAGATCGGAAGAGTACAGATAACAAAAGAGCTTGTTACAAAAAAATTTTTAAGCACGGCTCTCAGAGGTCGGAACCACATTCTCCCAGCTAAAACTACGGCCTCGACTTCTACGGTAGGAGAAGCAGCCTCCACACCCTCTCCGGTAGGAACATGAGCTTCTGATTGAGAGATGATCTGGTTCTCATCTTCCTCGTCGGAGCTCACATAGCTGCAATCCTTCTTTAGCTTGGCAACTTGCTCTCTGAGAAAGGCCAAGTCACACTTATAGTAGAGGCCGGCATTAGCACTCTTATATTCTGCATATGTCTTGTATCTCTCAACCGCCTCATTATGACCAATGAGTTCGCTAGCGACAACCCTACTTTCAGCCTCTCTTAGGGCAAGCTCGTAGCTTAACCTCTCCACCGCCAACTGAGTTCCTAGGTCCCCATACTTCTTCTTCCATGCCTCTAGCTCGATCTGCAGGTCAGCTGATTCTCCTCTGGAAACATGAAGCTCCTGATCTTTCTCCCTAAGAACCAATTCCATCTCCTCCTCGGCCTTGATGGCCTCAATTACCTGATCGGAGAGCTTTTCCTTCTCTCCAACGAAGTGCTCCATGCGGACCATAGAGCACTCGTCTAAAATAGCCGACTGAGCTTGTATCACCGTGCTAGCCTATAGGATCTCCTCCATCGTTGAGTTGGCAGCAAAGCATTTCCACTTCTTGGACCAGCCCCACACTACACTATTCATGTCATCTATAACGGCCTGGAGCATTCCTGGGGAGGCTTTCTGGCCAAATTGAACTTGAGCAGTGCCTTCGGCTTTTTACCATGAAGTTTCTCCAAGTCGGCTAGGTGAGCTGGATCCACTGGAATAAAAAGGTCCTCACATAGTAGATCAAGGGGCTCCTTGCTAGGTCATTCCTCGCTGACCAAAAGAGGCCTAGAAGCTACCTAGGGAGGGTCAGCCGAAGGCTCTTGGATGGCCGACCGCCATTTATCTGGTTGCTCAGAGATGACCCTATCATCAACTATCCTAGGCCATTTTCCAACAGCCCTCTCCTACCTCAGTTTCTTTTTCTCCTCCTGTCTCCTTAGAGCTTCAGCGAGTTGTGGGGCATTCCTTATCCCCTTGACTTGGTTGCGAATAGCTCTTCTTTTCTCCCACACAGCTCTCTTCTTCTCAGTTTCACAAACGAACGGCCTTTGGCCCTTAGAAAGATGTTTTTTCCCTGAAAAAAGGCGCCAAGTGTAAGGTCGCTAAAATCTTTGAAAATGAGTTGTCAAGCAAGCAATAATAGGCCTGCCAGGGAAGCAGTCACTTACAGTGTCGGGATTCTTGGAAATGTGCTTGGTCTTGGGAATAGACAGACCGGTGCTGACCAAAAAATTATCTTCCATCAATTCTGCGATGTTACGATGATGTTCGGGAATCTGGGCAACGATCTCTACTTGCTCTTTAAATGGAGGGGTTAACGGTTGACCTCGCTCAACACCTAATAAGAAAGGAAAACGTAGTTAAACTTCAGTTCATCACGCCGTGGGAGAAGTTTTATCGGAAGCATTCTTACTGGGTTCCTTGTAGCTCGCCGGAATGTCTGTGTCCTGCTCGCCTAGGCTCAGCAGGCTCCTCCACTTGCTTCCCACCCAAAACCAGCTCTCTTTACAGTTGGGCCCAGATTCAGACACCCCCTCACTAAGTTCTCCCAAAGGCTCAAGGTCCCGGCCTTGGGTCGCAGGGCTGCGTGAAATTATCCCTTTCCGGATGACGAGGTCCTCAGTATGTAATATGAGTTAAAGTCCTCAGGGCTCGGATATCCCCAGCCTTTGCACTGCCAGAGAATGTGGATCCCAATTATGGTCCTCCAGCTCATAGGAGTGATTTGGGAAGGGGTAATTCCCCAAACCCTTAACAGCCAGGTGATAAGTCATGGGAGGGGAACATGAAAACCAGCCTCAAACATCCTCGCGTTCACTGCAACACACACCCAGAGTGATATGCGGTCTGGAACACGATTCTTTTGCCATAATGCATTCAAGTCGCTCTCCTTCACCTTTGAAGGAATATGTTTGCATACCCATGGCCGGTCTTTATCATGAATCACTGCCACCAGAGGCCTTTAGCTTGAACTAACTTCCTCCTCATCACCCTCTTCCTCAAACTCATCATCGGTCCACTCGAACTGGACCTCTGGCACTAGTCCCGACGCCTCCTCATCTGTGGATTTTTCTACATCCACCGCAACTCCTTCTCCTACGCTTCTCTCCATAAGAAAGCTTTCTCTACCATCTATTTCACAATGTCCCCACGGATTTCAAAAGCTAACCAGGAATTCCAACCAAAAAAATCCCCAAAAATAGAAGGAATAATAGTTACCTTCAAAATAAGGGTATTGCGAAGCCTTGGAAAATGACGGTGAAGACTCAGGCGTGAAAAATGAGGCCTGAAAAAATTGGTAGTCAAAGTCCCTTCAAAGTTGATTACAGAATAAACGGAAGCGAAGGGTAAAGAAAATAAGGAGAGAAGATATAAATAGGCTAGGGGGAAGGTAAAAGGATGCTACCACATGTGACATCGGGAAACGAAGAGGCATCGGTCGGATTAATGATCACTGCCTTTAAATCCCTAGGACACGCCATTCCATCAGATGATTGACAAGTGGCAAAGTGTGCCATACCAATCGTTTCAAAATTAAAAGAGCCCAATTCAGGCACTAAAGAAATCTCTGAAGGAAACTGTCAGCATAACTTCAAGACCACTAACCCCGAGGTCCAGGAACAATGACCTTGAGGGGGCATTTTCTAGCCACCAGGTCACAAATGTCAACAAAGGTTAAAGGTCAACCAAGGTCAACTGTCGTAGTGTCTTGGAAACAGGCCTCTGAGAGTCTCGCCCAACTCAACGACTTAGCAACCAAATGACCAAAATACCTGGAAATTTGTTTCAGTGACCTTAGGAATAAATCTCCCTTCTAGCTTTCCTAGGGTTTAGGACGTCTGACCACTACGCCAACGAGCTCGTAGCTCCTCAATCTAACTCTGAAACCTAGCAAACTCGCCACCTAAATAGCAGCGTGGGAATCCACGTGGGAAATCTTATCACTTATGACTGATGGGGCTCCAACATTAAATGCGAAGCGGTGATTACCCATCCCATGCGTGGCTTAGGCAGCCATTAGTCAAAAGTGAAGGGTTAATCTCATCCGATTTGACCCTTGCGTCATTTTTATGGGTCCAGCATTAAATGCATGAAATCATTGTTCCTATGCAAATGACAAGTTTACTCTATAAATAGAACAAATGAAGCTGAGAAAGGGAGAGACACACAAAAATCTCATTCTTCTTGTCTTTAACATATTTATTATCTTCCATTTATTGCAAGCATTCTTTGCCTTTACACATTAACTGCACAAATCAATTTGAATACAAATTTCCTACGAATACAAATCTTGTTTGTTGAGTCAAAGGCTGAATTTGACATCAATAGAATTATATGCAATGTGGTTTATATTTACTACGTCCTTGCCTTATGTGTCATTTTAGTATGTTAAATCAATGCCATGTTATCTACAGTTGCCAGGAACCATAGGTGGTTTGGAGTTGAATACGAACCCCCTTGGGTTAGCCCACAGTGCATATTTTAATATTTGCATGCAAATGACTGTCAATGATCATTAAGTGGTCTAGAATCTAATTCAAGTTCTTGGATTTATTCCACGGTACAGCTCAACAGACCCCTATAGTTTCTACAATTATTCAATAGAATGATTTTAGATGTCTAAATTTGCATTTTTGGTTTGGACTTAGTTGTTACATACACCACTGAGTGTACTCGTGCGCTCACCCCACTCTTAAACATTACGAATTGAGGAGCTCGGCCACGGCAAAGCGGCGGTGGAGGAACTAAATTTTTAATTAATACATTACTGCTATTTTATGATATTTACTTAACAGTTGAAGTTCATTTCCTAAACCTTGTCAGCTTTATATGCTTTGGTAGTACTCATAATTCAAATTAGTGAATAAAGTTTCTGCATTTATTTATAAGTTTTGAGTTTTGCAAAATAATAGTAAATACATTTTGTGATCGAGCAGCATGATTGTAAATGTTTGAAGGGTCAAAAGTTAGTTTTGGTAGCGTGCTAAGTTAATTGAATTTGGGGTGTTACACATCTGCCTCAATAAACTGAAATAATTCCCTTGCTACCTCTTCTGGGCTCATTCCTAGGGTACATAGTTGATAACTATTGTGAGCCTTCTTTACTAATTGTCACCTCTGATTGCGAGACTGCTTTATAGTTTGGTTCTCTCCAATTAACACATGGGTGTCTACAACAGGGAACCGGGGAATATCAGGTTGTGGGATATGCAGAACAGGTGGCAAAGGTCCCATGTTGACTTGATGTCCAGGTCGTGCCACATATTCTTGCATGTGGCCCCTGTCGATTAGTCATTGGATCGCGTACTACAAGCCTCGGCAATCATATGGTTCGTGATTGATAGAGCAGTGATATTTGCTGTACTTGATTGGATTCAATTGTGTCAGATCTTTTCAGATGGGCAATATGTGTTTATATATTGAAGACATCAATATCAGCTCTGGTCTAGTGTTTAACATGTGGGTTATGGCCGGTGGTGCTTGCTTCGATTAATATGGCTCAAAGTGATCAGCCGCCCAGTTTTGAATCCTTCTGTAGTGATTTTTGTTTCAGCCAAAAGGTTCTCGATCCTTGTCCCTCTTCTATGGATCTTTGTTGGTCTTATCTCCTAAAGTGGAAGCATTAGCCTCTTTCGTAGCAATGTACCTTTCCACCCTAATTAGAAGATTATGATATGTTCTTGGGCCATCTTCATGGGCTAACCACCAGAATCTTAAGTTGCTTAGAAACCCATAGGCCACCAGTAGGATTCCATCATCTGACACGTGATTGGTGTCTGTAACTTACTTGTTGAATCGGGTAAGGTAGTCCTTTAGCTTTTCTTCCTTTCTTTGTTTGACCGATAACAAAGCTTCCTTTAGATTCATCCTAACTTTGGATCCCATGGCAATGAACTGAGATGACAGATCCATCTAGGACTGGATTGGTAGAAACCCTAATCTGTCCTCACCATCGCGTCATGTAATTCTTACTGACTTGGGTCCATGACAAATCCTAATGTTAACAATTGGCACTAGAGAAAGGGCCTCGCTTTCTGACAAGGTCCATACCAGTATATCAAACAATCTCATACCCAATCTCTAATTACAACATGGTGAGGAACATGGCAGTTACCAGTAATCAAGATGGAATAACTTTAGTCCCACCGGAACAATAACATGGGACGGGTGAAGGCAATCAGCATGAACTGGTAAATCCAGGGCCCGGAGCTCTACAAGCCCAAGTGGAGTTCCTGTAAAGAGAAGTGGAATGATTGAGGCAGCAGCCGCCCCTGCCTCTAATCCCAAAACCTATTTACTGGGAGGATGAAGCTGAGTCAACCCACCGAGAGCGTTCCCAGATCATATCACTAGGAGCCTACCGCTAGATCACAGCTCCCTGCTATATCTCAAAGTTGCATAGGGAAGAATAATCACTTTGGTCCCCTTGTAGAGAACGCGAGATGTGAGAACATTGTGTTTGAAAGGTTGGGACTAGAGCGATTATGCAACAAAGGAACAAACCCTATGCCGAAAGACAAACCACAGCAGAGTCAGTCTTACCACTCGAGAAATGAAGGAGCCCCATCAAGAAGGGTGGAATCAGAGGTGTGATGGTATCCCTACTTCCTCCCCAAGACAGCAGACGAGTTAAGGGGGAAATGGAAAGGCTTCGAAGAAGGGTTGTAGAGTTGGAAAGCCAACAATATGACTGCTTCACCCTTTGTGGCCTAGACACAAGCTTACCCTAACAAGGAAAAGACCAAAACTCCCAACATTGCTCTATATGATGGGACCACTGACCCGGTCACACATATTTGGAAGTTAACTGCTTGAATGGGGTTGTATAGGGTCAATCAAGCTATCATAGGCTGAGCGTTCCCAACCACTCTAGGGAATTGTGAACATTTTTTGTTCTGTGCACTCCAAATAGGTTCAATCCAATCTTGGACTGATCTGTCATCCCAGTTCATCTCAACTTCATGGGATCCAAATTTAGGACGGATCCAAAGGAAGTTTTGTTATCAGTTAAACAACGAAAAGAGGAGAAACTGAAGGATTACCTTACCGATTCAATAAGAAAGCTATGGATACCGATCATGTGCTAGGTGATACAATCCTGCTACAGGCAACCTCTAGATTGTGACGTGACTCAAGGTTCTGGTGGTCAGTCCATAAAGATGGCCAAAGAACATACCATGATCTCCTAACCAGGACAGAAAGGTACATCACTGCAGAAGAGGCTAATGATTCCACCTTGGAGGTTAAGGCCAGCAAAGAACTGGAGAAAAAGGATAACGATCAAGTACCTTTTGGCCGAAATGGAAATCATAGCAAAAGGATTGAGAACCAAATGGTAAACAGCTCTAAGCCGTATCCGCTGAAACTGGAACCAACGGCCACAACACACTTGTTAAATACTACACCCGAGCTGATCTTCATGTCTTCCAGAGATAAGCACATGTTACCAAGGCCCAAGCCAGTCTAGAAAGATCCATCACACCACTCCATCGGTTATGAAATAGATGATTGTCAGAACTTGCAATGTGAGATTCAATGATTAATCGACATGGGTCATATGCAAGAATATGTGGTACGACCTCGACACCAGGTCAAATTGGGATCCCTGCCACCACTGTTGTATGTTTCTTAACCTGATATACCCCATCTCCCACCTATAGACATCCATGTGTTAATTGAAGGGAACCAGGATATAGAAGGATCTCACAACCAGGGATGACGGTTAGTAAGGGAAGCAAGAGCTGTTCGCGACGTCGAGAAGAAAAGGGTCACTTGGAAGAAAAGGAAAGCAGCTCGTGAAAAAGCTAAGGAGATGAAGACCGCTGAGCAGATGGCTGAGGCTTTAAGGTAAAGAGAAGAGAAAAAGAAACTTAGGGAGCAGAAGGCCGCAGGCAGGAGGCCTATGTCAATTGAAGGTGTGGCTGCTCCGGAGCGACCTGCTAAGAAGCAGCTGGTCATCCAAGAGCCTATGCCAAACTCTTCCTCCCATGCCCCCTCACTTATTAAGCACAAGGAGGTACATCTACTTAAAGAGAAGGAACTTCTCGACTTGCTTCCTGAAGACCTAGGATCTCTATCTCCTGGTAGATCTGGCTCACCCAGCTTAGCTGGAGAAGCTAAAGAGCGAGAAGCCTAAGGCACTGCTTAGGTCCAAATGGCCAAGAGGCCCTTTGACGGCTCTGTTAAGGGCATGTGTGGCATTGCCACTGACGCTATGAGTAGCATGGGTAGGGGCTGGTTGAGAAAGTGGGAGGACTTCGCGACCTCATCCACAATGGCCAGATTCTCCAAGCTAGTGTGGCCATGTGTGCTCGGTCTACTATTCTGGATGAGCATGCCATGGTTCACGTCTGTTGTTTTATCAGGGAGAAGAAAAAACTTTCTGACCGAGCAATTGAAGCTACCAAGGTAAAGGAGAGGAGCTGGAGTTAGCCTTAAGGGTGAAAGAGTAGGAGCTTCTTGTCTCTAGGGGAAAGGCTACATATTTGAGGACTGAGCTCGAAGTTTGAAGGAAAAATAGCAAGGACCTTGAAACTCAACTGGCGACTGAGAGGTCCAGCCACGAGCAGGCCCTGAGAGAGGTAGAAATCTGAGCTTCTTCCAATGAGCTCATTGGGTACAAAGAGGCTGTTGCCAAGTATAAGGACTCGGTGGAGTACAAGGCCGATACTACTATGCTTTACTATGAGACCACTAAGGAGCTCCTAGGTGAAATTGAGCAAGCGTGACTAGAGTACGACATAGCTTTTCTTAAGGCACAAGTCACCAAGCTCAAGCAGGAATGAGGAGGAGGAGGGGGAGGTTGAGGCTAAAGTCCCTGCTCCTGTGGCCTAAGTTGAAGTTCTCTCTCCTATTGGGGAGGAAGTCGAGGTCCTTTCTCTAGAGGGAGCAAGAGTTCCTGCTCCAACTCTGGGGAATTAGCCCTAGTAGGGCTTTTGTAATTCCTTTTGTATTTTAAATTTTATGAATGAAATGGAATGAACTTTTGCAAACTGTCAGCTCATTATTTTTATATTAAATAACTTCGTTGTTTTAGCAAAATGTATGCCTTCATTTGTGATTGATACCTTTAAACAAATTTCTAAACCACAGTGTTAGGGCACTGATAGGAAGCTTGTTCCAGTTCCGGCCGCGTGCTCGTTGTTCCAGTTCAGGTCACGTTCTCGTTCAGTAGAGTTGATTTGTCAAAGTGTGAGGTCGTTAACTAGGAGCTGGTTCTAGTTTTGTTCGCATAACCCTTTTTTGATTCTTGAAAGTGTGAGGTCGCTGACTAAAAGCTCGTTTTAGCTGCTGTCTCAAGCTCAATAAAACAAATCTTTTCTAGACAGTGTCAAGTCATTGGTTAGAAGCTTGCTCTGACCTAGGTTGTGGGCCCTTTACTTGATCATTAAAGACTATCATAAAGTCACAACAAAGCTGATCCTTGAGCAAATAATTAACCATTCATTACTCAAATGTAATCATTTACTGCCTAAACATACCAAAAACATGCCTAGAGTCATACCCAAATATCGCTAACTGTTAGGTCACAAAATTATTGTTTGGAATTTTTCAGTTTGCATGGACACGTTAGCTTTCCAACCATGACCTGACAGTTATGATATCAAAACATTTTGAGAAAATGAAAAGAACTTAGAGTTGATACCTGGCTATTGGTAGTATCTTTTCAAATGCTCTGCGTTCCATGGGTGCATCAGTTATGTTCTTTGCATGTCCTCAAGCTTGTAGGCCCCATTTAATAGGATCCATCGGACTCTCTATGGGCCTTTCCGTATTGGTCCCAGAGTTCATGAGGTTGGTTCCTTAGTTGAGAAGGAAACCTTGCGAAGGACTAGGTCCCCTACCTCGAACCTACACACTCAGACTTTGGTGTTGTCGAACTTGGCGCATTTCAGCTTGTAAGTCACTTTTCTGATTTCGGCCAGCTCTCATTTTTCAGCAAGAAGATCAAGCTCGCTAGTGAGGTGCTCGCTTCATTGAAGTGTATTACTCTAGAAGTGGGGATTTCTAGCTCAACTAGAATTAGAGCTTCAGCTCCATATGTGAGAGAGAAAGGAGTTTCGCGTATTGCCATCTCGTAGGTTGTTTCGTAGGAACATAGAACTGCAGGAAGCTCCTCGGCTCTGCTCCCCATCAGAGCTTCCAAAAGCCCTTTCAAAGTCTGGTTAATGATTTTATTGACAGCTTTGACATGTCCATTAGCCTGTGGGTGATGGGTCGTTGAATAGAAGTTCTTTACACCTAATTCTTCACTAAATGTTCTGAATTTATAGTTTTCAAATTGTCTACCATTGTCTGTGATTATGGCATTCCGGACTCTAAATCTGCAGATGATTGGCTTCCAGATGAAGCCTATTGTTTTCTGCTCCGTAATGGTGGTTAAAGCGTCAGTTTCCACCCACTTCGTTAAGTAGTCCATAGCTACAATAGTGAACTGATTTCGTCATTTTCCTTTTAGGAGGGGGCCAATGAGGTCTACTCCCCATTTGGTGAAAGGCCATGGTCCTTTTATCGAGGTCAGTTCCTCTGGCGGGCTCTTGATAAGAGGGGCGATTCTTTGGCATTTGTCGCAAGCTTTGGCAAATTCGATAGTGTCTTTCTTAAGTGCCCTTGCCTCAAGATCTTGTGTGCAAGGGATTGTGTACCCGATTGGTTGCTATATACCCCATAGTGCACTTCCTCCAGCACAACTCGTGATTCGGCTGGAGTAAGGCATCTTAGCAGTGGTCCAGCAAAGCTTCTCTTATACAAAATTCCATCAACTAGTGATAACCTAGCAGCTTGCCGTCTGAGTTTTTTGACCTCTATGCCTGGGGGACTACACCCTTCTTCAAGAACTAGCTAATGGGGTCCATCCAGTTGCCTGTCCACTGGTCTCCATCACCATTATTTTCACTTTTTCGATAGATGAGTTTGCCATCTCTCCCATGGGAATGCTGTTGAGTTCTCCTGCTCCATTGTTGATTACAAGTTTAGCCAAAGTGTCAGCATGACTATTCTCAGCTCACGGAATCAGTACGATGTCAAATTCTAACTTCGACTCAACAAACGAAATTTGTTTACGCTGGAAACTTATGTTTGAATTTGTTCAAAGTATAGATGCTAAAGGTGATAGAGTATGTGTAATAAATGAAGAAGAGTTAATAAGCTGAAGATAAGAAGAATGAACAATAATGGAAGTCGAACCCCTATTGTTTGCTTCTATTTATAGCATATATTTGCGTGGGACAATGATTACATACATTTAATACCAGGCTCACAGACATGGCATAAGAGTCAAATCAACAGGGATTAGGCCTCACTTTTTGACTAATAACTACTTAAACCATGTATGGGGTAGGTGACCACAGCTTTTGCATTTAATGCTAGAGTCCCATCAGCCGTAAATGATAAGGTTTCACATATGGGCGCAATAGTTGCTGCTTAGCTAGCATTTTCGGAGGTCACAACCTAGCGATCTCATGACCTCAAGGGTGTGGGGGTCCAAGCGACCTAAATGCCAGGACATAAGGCCTGTAGGAGGCTAGTTCATTAGTTCGCTAAATCATGCCAAACCTTTTAGGTCGTTGAAGAGTTTAGGTCATTGGCCTCTGCAGAGTATGAGGGGCCTGCTTTCATGTCCCTCAATCATTGACCATTGGTCTAAAACCTTAGACTTGTGCCTGTAAATATATGGCTTTAGTTCTCATAATGAATATAGAATTCATGAGTTTTCTCTACAACTTTTTTCTATTTCTCTTCTATTTTATTTCTAGTTTATAACACGTTTTCAGCAGGAAAAGCTTATATTTTTTTTAAAGCATGATCTCGTAGATTTGTTTTTCTTCATTCCTATCTTTTGCTAATATTTTATCCAAGTTGTTTTGATGACAGATATTGACAATTCATGTATCGATTTTGGATCCAAACTTTTACGTTTTCTGAATTCTGCTGGGGAGGTTGATTTTTATGTTCGTTTTGTTTTCAAAATTTATTTCTCTACTCTTGGCTCATGCTACAAGTAAAAACATGTTTGCTGCATATGTGAATTGAATATAATTTACTCCAATTTTATCCCCCTTTTTTTTTTTGAAAGGAAATTTTCATTCATTCATCGAGAAACATCTCTTCGTATCCAATCTAAGATAAAGAAGGGTATACAATCTATCCAAAATGAATCATATGTCGTACTAGACGCATAAGAAGCTAGATTATGAGCTATTGCCCATTCTAGGGATGTAACAGCATGCACACTATCTCCAAATGACTTTCATGCAAGAGTTGATTATGAACCTTCCACTTGATTCACGCTACCATGCACACTATCTCCAATGTTCCCATCATAATCATACTCCAAAGGCTCCAGATGAAGTCTCCAAATTTTATCTCCTCCTCACATGTTAAGGCTGGTTTTATTAAATCCCACATTCAAGTTCTTTCCACAATTTCTTTACCCAGTCACACTGCACAAACAAATGCTTTTCGGTCTCCAAAGCACCACACCTTGGGTATCTTACGTTTGCTGCAATTCCATGGCGTCTAAGGTTCACGTTGGTGGGAATTACCCCTCTCATTAGCCTCTAGATAAAGTGTCTGGTACAAGGTGGGATATTAACACTCCACACCTTATTCCATTCCAGACTTCCAAAAGGACTTTGTTCATTGTTTCCCCCTAGTTCCATACATTCATCAAATGGTACCCACTGCTAACCATAAGCTCCCAATTCCTTGTATAGCTCTAAATAACCATGTATTGTTGATTGCTACGTAAGGTTGGAGTGGAGAAAATCCTCTAATGATCAACCGGCCACAAATGGTTTTCGACCAGGTCCACCTTTCTTTCACCATATTCATCGATCATGTCTTTCACCCAAGCCAACCCCTCCAACTTTAGCATCATAGGCTTGTAAGAAGGGCCATCAGGGAGCCATTGATCCTTCCATAAGTGGATAATTTCTCCGTTCCCAATCCTCCATCATGTTCCTATATTAATTGCCTATTCCCCCCCCCCACATTATACTTTGCCAAGTATAGGAGCACTCTTCTTTCCATGTACCTGAAAGGATGTCCATGTTTGCAAAGTATTTGTCTTTGAGAATTCCTCTGGCTATTGAATCAGGATTTTTGAACAAATTCCATACTTGCTTAGCCACCAAACTTTGATTGAAACTTTGTAGGTTCCTAAAACCCATCCCTTCTTCTTTTTTTAACATACATAATGTACTCCAATTTACCCATGCCATTTTAGGTTCTTTTCCCTTTGTTCCCTACCAAAACTGAGATATAATGCCTCTAATAACATTACATACCTGAACTGGGATTTGAAACAAGCCCTTAATGTAGGTTGGGATTGCCTGGAGTATTGCTTTTATCATCACTTCCCTTCCTGCAGTTGAAAATTGTCTTCTTTTCCATGATTGTATCATGTCCCATATCTTTTCCTTGATGCTTTCGAAGGTCTTTCGTTTGCTCCTTCCCACTACTGATGACAGCCCCAGATACCGATCATGCCGTTGTAATACATCAAGCCCTAGCAGGTCTCCAATCACTCACCTTCTGTCCTACCTCACATTCGGTGAAAAAGGTAATGGATGTTTTTTCTATACAAACTTGTTGCCCCGAAACTCGGCCATATGAATATGTATATATGTCAAAGATCCCAAGAAGGCATGTCACATCTTGGATGTTGGCTTGCATAAAAATTATGAAGTCATCCGTGAAAAACAAGTGACTAACTTATGGCCCGTTCTTGGTATACTTCATCTCCTTAATCTACTCATGCACCTTTGCTTGTATAATCGGGCCTGACGAAGCTTCTGCGTACATAATGAATAGATAAGGCGATAATTGGCACCCTTGCCTTAATCCCCTTGTCGGTTTCATTGCCCCTTGATAACTCCATTGGTAGTAAATGTATACTCAAGTGAAGAAATACAGTCATAGATTCTGTTGACCTACTGCTCAGGAAACCTCAATTTCATCATTATTGCCGTTACAAACTACCATTCCACTCAGTCATATACCTTACTCAAGTCAAGTTTCGGGGCGAGAAAGCCTTTGTCTCCACTGTTCTGCTTTCCCATTGAGTGAAGTACATCAAAAGCCGCAATGGCAAGCACTTTGATTGCTTGAGACGGGAACAGTATCTGTTTAAGCCCATTTGCAAGATACTTTGCTACAATTTTATACAAAACGTTACATAAAGCAATAGGTCTATGCTCATAAATAAACACGGGATTTCTTTTTGGGGATTTATACAAGAGTAGAATTGTTAACTGATTCAACTAAACAGCCATGATTAAGAACTCTCAGAGAAGCAAAAGAGATTGGACCTTTGAGCTTCTCCTAGTGATATTGGTAGAATGCTACATGGAAGCCATCGATTCCCGGGGCTTTATGTGGGCCCATCCCAAAAAAGAGTGTTTGTGACATCGTCCCCGGTGAACGGTTCCGTCAAGGTGTTGATACCTTCTTCTGTCATAATTTTGTCAATCCCCTCAACTCCTTTGGCCAACTCTTCATCCGAAGGCCCTTGACTTGGGAACAAATCAGAATAAAAGGTTTCAATATGCTCCACTAACTGATCTTCTTCTGTGATGCACTCTCTGTTGTCCTTTTTAGATGATTAATAGTGTTTTTCCGTTTCCTTTTCGTGGCTCTCGTATGAAAAATTTTGTATTTTTGTCTCCATCTTTGAGCCAATCCATCCTAGCTCTATGTGGCTAATAACTCTCTTGTTGATGGTATAGACACTGAATTTTTGCTCCCAATTGCCAAACCTCTAACGTCGTGTCATCACCCAGGTTGAAAGAACTCAGTAGTTTGTCTTGTTTCTTATCTAACGCAGCCACCTTTCTATCAGTTCCTTTGAACTTTGACTCACTCCATCCTTTCAACAATTAACCACGGTGGCTTAGTCTTCTACTTATATACTCAACCGGATTAGATTCCTCTTCACCCGTGCCACTCCAATCCAACAACAGACGCGTCCCCATCTCTCTGTATTCCTCTTACCTCACCCATAGGGGTTCGTATCGAAATGGTGTCATTTTTGGCCTTTGTCTCCTCTGTGCCGTACTCCTAGCCATCCTCAATAATATAGGTCTATGGTCTGACCTCGTGTAGGCTAACTTCTCCACAATGGCCAAAGGGAATTCTACATACCACTTATCATTACCTACTGCACGGTCAAGTTGAGCCTATATATTTTCCACCCCCACTCTTCCATTGTTCCAAGTCATTTCTTCTCCACTGTACCCAACATATCGTAATCCACAATACTCCAAAGCTTCTCGAAAGTACTCCATCGCACTAGCTGGCCACGTCACACTTCCTCTACATTCACTTAAAAATAAAGTTTCATTAAAATCTCCAATACATAGCCATGCTAGATCACTCTGCTCCTCAATTCTATGTAGCAAATTCCATGATAAATTATGATCCATTAATTTTTTATTTCCATAAAAGCCGATAAACCTCCATGTAGTGCCATTGTTGCTAGTAATCATGGCCTCAATATGGCCGAGGGAATAGGATCTTATATGCACATCATAGTCATCATCCCACAGTAACATTAGGCCTCCACTGAATCCCCAACAATCTACCACAAAACCTAATTGAAAGCCTAAAGCAGCTTGAACATTTATTGCCCTTGCTCTAGATAACTTTGTCTCAGGCAGAAAGACAAGATTAAATGAGTGAGTACGGATTAATTTCCGTAGTGATGAGAATGTGCTAGGATTCCCCAACCCCTGGACATTCAAACTGAGGCAATTCATTGTGATCAGCCGTCGCTGTCTCCATATTAGTATCTTCTTGGCCAACGTCGTTGACCTCCTCTCCATTCCCATTACAAATAGCTCCTTTCTTCCTTTTTTTCACTCTATCCCCCTCTTCCAGCCCCACATATTCTCTCTTTCTTTTCCTCCCAGGCTTGTTTTTCCTCGTGCCCTACTTTAGCACCCCTCCTCCTATAAGATGTTTCATTGGGGAAATCCGCACCCTGCCAGCCCCAACCTTTTGTTGTTGCTTTCATCTCCTTTTCTCTACCACTTTCCCCTTCGCATGCACTGCACCTTTCCCTTTCTTATGGCTTCCATTAGTTTTACCCCCTAGTGTCTCCACTCGTACTTCATTAACAACCTATTTACCCTCTCCCACCTCTACCACCCTTACCTCCGTAAAACCCTTTAGAACTCTAACATTGATATTTTTGTTCATGGCCTCACTAGACATTGATTATGCTGACGTCTTACCATTCACTCGAACATCTTTTCCCCTCTCTAAGATCAAATTTTGCTAAGGCCCTGATCTCCCCTCCATTCTCAAGTTGAATAAAGCCCTATCCACACTGGAAACCACCTCCCTTTGAGCACTCACCCTATCACCTTTCTCCAAAACCCTACTCCCACCCCCAAACCCCTATCTATAGCTCGATTGGTACGCCTGCATCCAGTCACTATAATTATAGTCCTTAAGTCTAATACCTTCACCCCTACCTTAGCAAATTCATACAGCCAATGTCCAATTATTCCCCAATGAAAACAAAAGTCTGGTAAACATTTGTATTGTAGAATAAGCCAAATTACCTTATCAATAGAAAAATTTTAAGGCCACGCTTCAAAGGCTGTTGCACATCCATAGTGACGCGAACCCTTTGTATAACGTTTTCAATATCCACTCTATCAACCGCTCCTATTCTCCCTCTAATGTCTGACATGATTTGTTCCGTTAGACAAAGCAGTGGAAGATTCACTACATGCACCAAAAGTTGAACCCTATTAAAATCTGTTTCTTCAAGAACCCTAGACCCGTGGGGCTTTGGAGAGACAAAAGTTGGTAATTGTAGAGCTACAGACCCCCCCAGTAATACCTATCATTTATCTTCTATGGAGCCAAATTTGAATAGAAGAATATTGGCTGCGCCTTTTTGCTACACCTCAAACTGCTGAGAAACTTGCCATATATTGCAAAGAACTCGTTCACTGCCATCTTTGTTCACTGGTTTTGATCCAATGATCTTCCTAACTAGCATAAACTACATGGATTCCAAACCCTCATTACTTGCTCCTTGGGAAATTTTAAAACTAATTCCTCCACTTCATCAAGCCTTAGTTGCGTACACAAGCGTTGGATTTCCTTCAGATCCATCGAAAAACAAGAAAAGACCAAATTAGTTCCGTTACACAAAACAGTGGAAGATTCACTACATGCACCCAAAGTTGAACCCTATTAAAATCTGTTACTTCAAGAACCCCTAGAGTTGTCGGGCTTTGGAAAGATAAGAGTTGGTTATTGTAGAGCCACGGAGCCCTCAATAATACCCATTGTTTATCTTCTATGGAGCCAAATTTGAATAGAAAAATATTGGCTGTGCCTTTTTGCTCCACTATGAACTACCGAGAAACTTGCCATATATTGCGAAGAACTCATTCACGGCCATCTTTTTCACTGGTTTTGATCTAATGACTAGCATAAACTGCATGGGTTCCAAATCCTCATTACTTGCTCCTTGGGTAATTTTTGAAACTGATTCCTCCCTTTCATCGAGCCTTAGTTGCGCACACAAGCATTGGATTTCCTTCTGATCTATCGAGAAACAAGAAAAGACTAAATAGGAATTGAAAGAGACAAAGAGTATATGTTGAAACTCAAGCCACACAAGCGATGGGAAAAACCCTAATTTTTCTAGAGGAGAATAGGGCAATACAAAATTTTGATGTAGCATCCGATTTTATCTTTTAATTATTATCCATGTAATTGAGTCTCCAACTGATACCAATTCACGACACTCTACATTTTTGCAAAATTATTTATTTGTTTTCCAATTCTCATTGTTTATTGCTTTGTAATTTGATTGTGGTTTTTGAAAAATCATAATTATGTTTCATATTGTAGAAGAGTATGATTGGCTCTTAAAGAACCTGACAAACAATATCAATCGTGGTTTCCCTAAAATAAATAAATATGAATTGTTTAAATTCTAAGAATATTATAAATAAATATTATGGGTTACGATAAGATTTATTCAAAATATTTTCTTGAATTACGAATCAACAAAGTGATCCTTAAATTGTTTTGTCTTCCAAGTTTTACATTCAAATAGATCATCTGTCGCATGCGTGTTAATATTTTTCTTGGCATAAATTATAGATGCGACCTATCAAGTTTTTACCCCCTGCTTTAGTTCCTTGAATACTTTCATGGATTTATTATTAGGTATTAGGCACAAAGCCTGGTATAGATTATTCCTTGTAATTCATTTACCTTTGTTTACAAATTAAATAATTTCTTTTGGTCAAAGAGTTAGACATGGATTCATCCACATAGCAGGTTACTAACAGTGCTATTTGATTATTGCCTAAACTTATTCACTATTTAATTGTTATATTACTTGATTCAATTAAATGTTCATTTTAATCTATCTTGTTTAACACTCATCTCTAACTTTTTATAGTCCCGAATGTTATCAAGATATAATTTGTTGTTGCTCCTGAAGTAGCACAACTGATTATAATATTTTTGAAAAATATCACATGGTCCTGTAAAGCAATTTATTTCAAATCTAATTTAGCTAGCAAATCAATATTCTGAAGAATGTTACACACTCCTTAAGAATAGTCTATACTAGATTTAATTTATTTGGTAATTCGTTATCTCTAATGAATATCAATCTACTGTTCCAGAAGTAGTAATAACCCAAATTAATTCCAAAAGTATAATTTAGTATACTTCTAAAGTAGCATATATCTTGATAACTATAGATATTGGTGATATGTGAAACAATACTCTCTGAAGGAAAGTATAATATTCATGTCCTATTGATATTGAATTTCTAACTTAAATATCATAAAGCTACACAAACTGCCAATATCACGAAATTTTAGTTAGTTGCACATGACATATAGGCAAAAATTATTTGTCATGGGCCATTGATGTTATAGTACATCTGACCTCAAGTGACTTGGGTAAGATAATAAAAGAAGGAAACACATCTAAGGATAGTGTAAAAGCACTTAGTTCCCTTGTTATAGTCTCCACAATAACTTCAAAGTTAAGTACCTTACCTTTAAAGATCCACATGATATATAAAAAATCATGAGTTACACCCCACCGGTTTCACTAGATTGCCTGAAGCAAATGCAACATCTTGTCATGAACAATGGGTGAAGACATGGGAAAACTCATGAACAAAACTCTAACAGTGAGGTGCATAAAACATCCAATAATAATGGCTCATCTAAAAAGAAGTATACAGAATATTCTTTAGATATGGCATGAAAGAACATTGAGCACGTACATGTCGTATGGCAAAATATCTTGTGGGTCTGTACTAGCAGTAGATCAAGGGAAAAGGAAAAGTGGAAACCAATTTCCTTGATTTTGACGGTCCAATCATTATGACTCACTTTGATGTTTCAGACTACTTTGCCGACCCAAAAGGGAATATCAGTAACCTGATTGGTGATTAATTATAATAAATTGTTCTATTTGACAGTGCAACTACACGTACCGTTCATCAAGACAAAGCACTTTTTGAATTAACATTAGCTGAAAATAATGCTAAGATTATATCAAGTGCATCGAATATCATCAAAAGCTCCGGAAGAGCTTGTATTGTTTTGATAAATAGTGTTAAATTGTATATTAATGATGCACTTTACTTTAGCGAATTCAAGAGAAATTTATTGATTTTTAAAGATATCCAATGTATACATTGAGACGATGTAAAAAGATAATAATATTTTTGCATAAATTCCTTTGTATATGACCAAAAACAGATAAAGGGAAATTTTTCAAGCACTACCATCTAGAATGTATTATACATTCATAAAAGTAATTGAGAGAAACTACGCCACGAGCTTGAAGTTCATAGACCGAAAGAACTTTATACATTTGCATGATAAGTTTGGGCATATATGAGCAATTATGATGCATCGAATAATTTACATGAGAACAATATAAGAATCAGAAGATTCTTATAGCAAATGATCCTCTATGAGTTGTTTGTACTCAAGGCAAGTTAGTTGATAAGTACATTTTATATGCAATATATTCTTCTTTACTTAATCAATTTTACATGTAATTGAGCAAATTTCTACCTAATTTTTGTGAATATGGTTAATATAGGTGAAAAGCTTGATTGGGGACGATATTAATTGTAAAGAAAGATTTCTGAACCAAATTAAAGCTTTACATTCGAGTCCTGGCATCAATGAGTGATGGTTCGAGAGTTTCGGAGCGAGAAGATCAATGTCAACAAGTTCAAGGACTAGATTACACTATGGAGAAACTTAAAAAAGACTATTTGGGTCATATTTGAAGAGTATGAGGACCTTCCTGAAGATTTCTAGAAGTTTGGACTTGTTTGAATGAAGATAAATGCTGAAAAGGGCCATTGCCACAAAAAAGGACAAATCAGGGACCGAAATGAATGTTTTGGAAATAGCCCACGGGTTGGCCGCGGCAAGCAAACCATGGCAGGCAATGGTCGTGGCAAGCATTCCGCGGCCTAGTCACGGCCCGTAGCAGAAGTAGTGACTTTACTCATTTTCGGCCCGTTTTCGAGATTTTGGGTATTCTAAGGCGTCTATACTTATAAATGGACGGGAAATAACATAAAGAAAGGAGGAGAATACGCAAGGAAGAGTGAGAGACACAAGTTGGAAGCGATTGAAGATCCAGGGTTCTATCTTTCTATTTCCTTCGAATGAATTCATTGTTATTTCTTGTTTTGTCTATTAATATCATACTAGGCTAAACTATTGAACTAGTGTTCAAGATAAAACCCCGTTTTCATGATTAATTTATAGTATTTCGTTCTTGCTATTGTTCTTGTTTGTTGGGTTAATTGTTCATTGTACACTTATTTCAATTTGATGTTTGATCATCATTAAATTGAGCTTTGTGATTCATGTTGTTTTCGAGAGATTCCTCATGATTTTAGCACATGTTGGTGAACAACATAGGGTCCTATAATAGCTAGAGATACTATTATGCTCTATGAAATCGTTAAGTAATAATCAAAGTAAATGAATGCATGCCTTATGTTCGAAGGTTAATTCGAGATAATTGGTCCTGCATATAGGTATAGATTTGGATGACCATCGAGAGAGGCTTTCGAATGAATTACGATTATAGATTTTCAACGCTAGACTAGAACGTGTGAGGGTGATTGCTAAGGATTGATTGTGGAAACAGTGGTGGATTCGGGGATCCTAGTGTTTTAATCATCTAAATTCGTTTAATTTCTATTAATTCTTGCTTTTAAATTATCTTGCATAATTTTATTTATTTCTTTAAATTGCAACTCAAAACTTAATTTTGCTTATTTGTGTTATTTGTCAAAAGTGCTTAGTTGAAGTGAATTCCCATAACCGATCCTTGTGGGTAGGACACTCAATTCATCACTTATATTACTTGTTTCAACCCCATACACTTGTGGGATAATTTTGACAACAAGGTTTTGGCGCCGTTGCCAAGGATCGGCTAAATTGATAATTGCATTAGTTAGGCTATATTTGACAAGTTTATTTTATTTTATTGCTGAATTTTTATTGTTATTTCTATTTAGTATAGGACTTTGCATTGAATGCGCCGTTCTCAAAGCTGTAACTTAGCTGAGTTCGACCCAGAAATTAAAAGAACCTTTCGCCAAAGAAATCGGGAGTGAAAAGAGAAAGAAAACCAATAGAAAATGACATGGGTGATAATCATAACCAAGAAATCCCGCCAGTTGGACCAGTTGCACCTGGAGATAACAATGGGGGATAGAATGGACCTATAGTTGAAGTGAATGAAAGAGATGAGTTGATGGGAGACTTCATGATACCTCCCTTAGTTCAAAATAGCGCAAATGTTGTTTTTCCAAACTATGGGCATGATAACTTTTAGTTACGCCCTGATGTATAAATTTATTCTCCAACAACTTGTCATTCCATGGAGGGGTGAATGAGAATCCTCACCATCATTTGTCACGGTTTTTGGAATATGTGGGGAATTTTAAATACCCGCATATCAATGAGGAAGCACTGAAAATGAGGCTCTTTGTTCACGCCTTGAAGGACAAGGCACGGGAATGGTTAAATTCCTTACCTGCAGCCAGTATTACTACTTGGGCAGATTTGGTACACAAATTCACAGTGAAATATTTCCCTCCATCAAAGGTGAATAGGCTCAAGCATGAAATCTCAACTTTTAGGCAACTTGACAGTAAAAAATTCCATGAAGCATGGGTGAGGTTCAAGGAGATGATCAGGCAATGTCTTAATCATGGATTTCCATTAAAAGAGCAGAATAGGTATTTTTACTTAGGCCTCACTCCTTATTACTATTCAACTGTTGATGTTACAATAGGAGGTACATTGAGTACAAAGTCAGTTGGAGATCCCTATGACTTGTTTGAAACAATGAGTCAACAATATGAGATGTGGCCAGATAGAAGTTCACATAAGAAAGTTGCGAGGATGCATGAGGTTGATCTTAATTCATTGGTGCTGGCAAAGATTGATTAACTTGCTAAACAATTTGAATCAATGAAACATTCCCACACAGTTAATATGGTGCAACACCCTGTACTTGGATATGCTACTTGTGGTGTGATGCATCAATCCCCAGAATGCCCACTATTGCCTGCTGAATCATTATTAACAGAACAAGCAGCATATGCTCAAAATTTCAACCGTCAGTAGAACAACCCATATTCTCAGACATACAACCTATGATGGAGACAGCATCTCAACTTCTCTTATGGTGACAATAACAATGTTCAAAATCCACAACATCAGCCAAAACCATATGAGAAAAAGGCCGGATGGGACGAACCAGTTACTAAGCTACAAGAGCAGTAGGAATAGACTACAAGATCAGTGAAAAATATTGAGAATCAGATTGGACAACTTACAATAGTCACGCAATAAGGGACTTGGCCTAGCAATTACTATAAGGAGTGGAGTGCAATTACCTAAAATTCATGTAAAAAGGCCAGGAAGAAAAGAAAAATCTAAAGAAGCTCAAAGAGAAAAAGAGGAGCTACCAGATGCACCTGCAGTTGAGGCGGAACAAGCAAAGGAGTCCCAACCTCCTGTGAAGCCTTATGCGCCTCCTATCCCTTTTCTACCGAGGTTGTGCAAGCATAAACTGGAAAAACAATTTGAGAAATTTCTAGAGGTGTTCAAGAAGCTCCATATTAACATACCATTTGTGGATGCCTTAGCTCAAATGTTTATGAAAGAAATCCTTTCAAATAAAAGGAAGTTGGAAGAGCACGAGACCATGATGTTAACTGAAGAGAGTAGTGCCATAGTGCAGAATAAACTACCACCAAAGCTAAAGGATCCAAGGAGTTTTTCTATTCCTTGTACCATTGGTACTTTATTTATTGAAAGATGTTTATGTGATTTAGGCATTAGTATTAATCTCATGTCTTATTCTCTTTTCAGGAAGCTTGGTTTAGGATAGGTAAAGCCTACAACAATCACTCTACAACTTGCTGATTGATCTATTAAACATCCACGGGGAGTTGTGGAGGATCTTCTAGTAAAAGTGGGTAAATTTATTTTCCTTGCAAATTTTGTTATCTTGGATATGGGTGCAGACAGGGATATTCCACTTTTGTTAGGTCAACCGTTCTTGGCTATGGGACGGGCATTAATTGATGTGCAGAAAGGTTAGCTCATGTTGAGGTTAAATGAGGAACAGATCACTTTCGATGTTTTTAAAGCTATGAAGTTCCCAATTCCTTCTGATACTTTCTTTCAGGTGAATGTCATTGACAGGGCAGCCATGGACACTTTTAGATTAGAGAACCTTTCAGACCCTTAGGAGGCGTGTCTTATGCATTCACAATAGGTGGATTCAGAATCTAGTGTTATTAGTGAATGTGTGAGATATTTTCAGGGGGTTGAGCCAATCAGAAGGGAAAAGTAGTAAATGGAATTGGGTAAAATTCCAACTCAAGTTGTGCCATCTATTCAACAAGCTGCAAAACTTGAGTTGAAACAATTTCCTTCACATCTTCGGTATGCCTATCTAGATCGGAAGACATCTACTCTTCCAGTTATTGTTTCAAATTCTCTTAATGAGGAAGAGAAAGAAAAACTGCTCAGGGTACTCAGGGAACACTAGTCAGCTATCGGGTGGACTATGGCAGATATCAAGGGGATAGGTCCATCCATCTGTATGAATAAAATCTTAATGGAGGATAGCTACAAACCGGTGGTGTAACATCATTGCAGATTGAATCCTCATATTCAGGAAGTTGTCAGAAAGGTGGTGTTGAAACAGTTGGATGCAAGTATTATCTACTCTATCTCAGACAGCTCATAGGTAAGCCCGGTTTATGTTGTACCTAAAAAGGAAGGGATGACAGTGGAGATGAATGAAAATAATGAGGTGGTGCGAGTCAGATTTACAACAGGACATCGTGTTTACATTGATTACCGTAAGTTGAATGATGCCACTTGCAAGAACCAATTTCCACTGCCTTTCATTGAGTAGATGGTAGAGTGATTGGCTGGACATACACATTATTGCTTTCTTAACGGTTACTCAGGTTACAACCAGATTGCAATTGCATGGAAGGATCAAGAAAAAACAACATTCACATGTCCATATGGGACGTTTGCTTATAGGAGGATTCTGTTTGGTTTGTGTAATGCCCCCGCCACGTTTCAGAGATGCATGATGTCTATTTTTTCATATATGGTGGAAAGATTTATTGAGATCTTCATGAATGATTTTTTAGTTTTTGGTTCTTCATATGATGAATGCCTTAAAAATTTGACCCTTGTTTTGAAGCGTTGTGAGGACACTAGTCTGGTGCTTAATTGGGAAAAGTGTCATATATGATACAAGAAGGAATTGTGTTAGTACACCAGATTTCTAATAGAGGAATAGAAGTGGACAAGGCAAAGATACAAGTTATTGAAAAACTTCCACCATCAACTTTGTCAAGGATGTTAGAAGCGTTTTGGGGCATGCAGGGTTTTACAAGAGATTTATAAAAGATTTCTCAAAAATCACAAAATCCTTGTGCAATCTGTTGGAAAAGGAAGCCAAGTTTTAGTTCACAGATGAATGCCTTAATGCTTTCAACACCTTGAAGGAGAAACTAACGTCAACACCTTGGGACATGCCATTCGAACTCATGTGCGATGCTAGTGACTTTGCCATTGGAGCAGTTCTTGGGCAGCGAAGAGATAAGATACTTAGAGTTATCTACTATGCCAGCAAGACTCTTAATGATACTCAACAAAATTATGTAACTATAGGGAAATAGTTATTAGCAGTGGTCTTCGCTTTTGAAAAGTTTCGATCCTACCTCATTGGCTCAAAAGTTATTGTTTATACAGATCATGTAGCATTGAGGTACTTGTTTGCTAAAAAGGATTTAAAACCAAGGCTGCTTCGTTGGATTTTATTACTACAGGAGTTTGAGTTGGAGATTCGAAATAAAAAAGGATCAGAGAATGTGGTAGCAGACCATTTGTCTAGAATTGAACAACCCGAAACTGACCAAGATGAGATTAACGAAAGGTTTTCGGATGAGCAGATTTTTAGGAGTCAGAGTGCCGCCTGTGAAAGAGATGCTCCATGGTATGCAGATTATGTGAATTTTCTTGCCACAGACATTTTGCCTCTAGATTATGACTATCAGCAACGGAACAAATTCTTTGCAAATGTCAAACATTATTTTTGGGAAGATCCTATTCTTTATAGGATTTGTGCTGATCAAGTCATCAGGAGATGTGCACCAGAAGAATAGATGGAACCTATCTTATGGCAATGTCATGCTTCACCTCATGGAGGCCATTGTAGGGCAACAAAAACAGCCGCAAAGGTATTGCAATCTGGCTTCTTTTGGTCCACTTTATTTAAAGATGCTGTTACTTTTGTGAAAAAGTGTGACCTATGTAAGAGGATGGGTAATATATCTACGAAGCAAGAGATGCCTCTCCATGGGATTTTAGAAGTGGAATTATTTGATATTTGGGGGACCTTTTCCACCTTCATGCAAGAATTTATATATTTGGTGGCAGTGGACTATGTCTCAAAAATGGGTGGAAGCAATTGCTTCACCTACTAATGATGGCGGAGTGGTTACTCAGTTTCTAAAGAAGAATATTTTTACTCGATTTGGAACTCCATGGGCAAAGTATGGAGTTAAACACAAAGTTGCTACCCCATATCATCCCCAGACAAGTGGACAAGCAGAAATCTCCAATATGGTATTGAAAAAGATTCTTTAATTGACGGTGAGTGCATCAAGAAAGGATTGGTCTCTAAAACTTGATGATGCATTATGGGCATACCGCGCAACATTTAAAACGCCTAGTGGGATGTCACCGTATCGTCTTGTTTATGGAAAGACATGCCACTTACCGGTGGAATTGGAACACCGGAAGACTCGGCTAGGAAAAAGTTAAACAATGACGTAAAGCACGGTGGTGAAAAGAGATTGCTCCGGTTAAATGAATTGGCTGAGTTTCACTTGGAAGCTTATGAGAATACAAAAATCTACAAGGAACGGACCAAGTTGTGGCATGATAAGTCTATAAACCAAAAGGAGTTTGTGGTGGGGCAAAAGGTTTTATTGTTCAATTCTAGGCTCAAGATTTTTCTAGGAAAAGTACATTCTAGATGGTCGGATCCATTTACAGTTGTACAGGTGTTTCCATATGGAGCAGTCGAGGTGGCTCATGAAAATTAAGGAAGCTTCAAGGTGAATAGGCAAAGGTTGAAACCATACTTGGGAGATGATTTTTCCAAAGAGAAATCATTAACCAAGTTGGCAAATCCAGAATGATGACGGCATAAAGTTGAGCTTATGACTATAAAACAAGTGCTTATTAGGAGGCAACCCAATTTTCTGACTCTTCTCTATTATTTAATTGCTTTTGTAGAATTTTAAAATTTATTTGTGCTTTAGTTGTCGTCTTTGTTTGCATTTGTAGGTATGTTATTTGTTTTTGTTAGAATTTCACATTTTTGTTCTTGATGGGAAAAAATCGTTGACCGCGGTATGCAAACCACGGTCTTCAAAAAACTCTGTTGCCCGTAGTTGGCCGCGGCAAGCAAACCGTGGCCTAGCTGTAGGCCAGGGTCGGTATCATAAAACCGACCCCCCTCACTTCATACCCTAAAACTCATTCTTAACCCATTCTTCTCCACCTTCAATTCCTAACTCACTCAAGAATCATCTCTTGCAATTGTTGTCTTCCTATTTACCTCAAGATTCAAGGTTATATTGTTAGATTTCTCTTCTCTTGCAAGGAATGTTAAGATTGAGTGCCCTCTTGCAAATTGGTTGTGATATGTCTCTTTCTACATTGTATGATATGATGTGTAGTGTGTTAAAGGAGATTGATGGATGTTCACTGTGTTGATGCTTGTTGTGCTTGAGCTAAATGTTTGTCTAGGCTAGATTGGAGCTTTGTAGGGTTATAAATCCTTCTCATGCTAATTTTTGCACTCCATGTGTTTGATGAATTGTCTCAACCAAATTGCTCATTGTATTAACTCTTATGGTTTGAGATAATAAGATGCCAAGTTTGGGGGAATTGTGTTATATGCTTAAACACTAAAACAAAACGGGATTGTGAGATTTGATTATACATGAACACATTGTGGAATATTGTTATATATCTAGGTGGTCATTGTGTATTACTTGGTGTTCTCTGATTTCTAGCATTTTATATTACACCTTTGTCTTGTAGATTTTGACAATGCCACCAAGAACAAGGAATCCTTCTAATGCTAACAAAGGAAAGGCAGTGGCCGGGAGTTCTAGTGCTTCCAAAAGGCAAAGGGTAGGAACTAACTATGAAACATTTATCACCGACGAAGCCAAGGATAGATATGATGTCTTCAAAAATGCGGATATCATTTATGAACGAGCGGTGGATGTACAAAACTTAGCTGACATAGAAGTCAGGGACCTCATTGCAATGGAGCTTTGTAGGGTTACTAAACCACACAAGGTGTATCAGGCTGTTGTTCATGAATTCTACGTGAATTTTAATGCCACCATTGAGGATGAGGATGATGAGCACCGGTTTCACACTTTTGTTCAGGGTATTTGGGTTCTTTCAGCCTAGATGTAATTGCAGAATATTATGGGATACCCCGCGGGACATTAGAGTTGTTGGTCATAACTAGAATATTGTGGTCAATGACAGCTTCCATGAGAAGGCTCTGAAGGTATGGCCGTCCAACAATAGAGTTACCCCCAGTGTGCTCAACTTAAAATACAGGATTTTTCATCATGTCCTGTGCAATAGCATTTTGCCAACATCCAACACGATAGACATCTATGGCAACAAACTTCATTTGCTTTATGCCTTCACACATGGGCATGACCTAGACTTTGCAGGTATGATGTTTAACAAAGTGAAAGAAATTGCCATGAATACTGCAAAAGTCTGGTTGGTGTGTCTGTCCTTGATATCAGGGATTTGCAAGCTTACTCGTGTGCCTAAGCTTCCATCTAAAGGAAAAAAACTTCAGCAACTACTCTAAATATTCACACTGTGTGCCAGTCTGATGTCCAAAGTGGTCGAATCCACAATACACAACGTTTTAGTGAAGAAGAAGAGGAGCAAGATGAAATAGAAGCAATGGAAGCCAAAGGATCAGATGAGGAGATGGCTGGGCAAGATCCACAACAACCAATGCCACCACCACAGAGACGTCAAAGAGGTGGTGTGAATTTTGGTCCAATCCTTGAATCAGACAAGGAGTTCCATGAGTAGTAGTATCAGAGGCTTTATCAGGAGCAGCAAGCTATCATTGAGACAATGCACGCTAATAGAGAAGAGCGAAGAAGAGATCATCAAAAGGTCATGGACATGTTTACACGTCTTATGCAGCCACAAGCACCCCCACCTCCTCCTGAGATGTGATATTCAGTCAAAGCAAACATTGATCCAAAAGCGCTTTATCGGGTAATATCCTTCTTTTGGTTTTTCTTTCCATTGGGACAATGTAAAATTTTAAGTTTGGGGGAGGTGTAATTTAGTTTAAAGATTGATGGCTATGATTGGGGATGTTAACTATTGGAATGTTACCAAATTCACTTGAGTATGTGTGTTTTTTTAGGTGTTTATTGTTCATTTGGAGTTATCTTGTGTTATTGTTAATTTTTGATTTTTTTTATTTTGATTTTGCTATAAAAAAAACTAGGGAAAACAAAAAAAAAATAGGGAAAACATTTTTTTCAACTTTACCATTTTGCCTTGCTGGCTTAGTGTTGGAACCTGTGTTGTTTGTAATTTGTGATGGGACATTGCTACATGAATTTAATTTGGTGAAAATTGCTTGTCCATGTTTGACTTTATTTAGCTTGTTCTTTATTTTGTTGGGTAAATGGTTTAGATATTAGTCAAAGCGAAAATTAGTATACCTTGCCTTTTTGTTGTACTTAGTTGCAAAACCTATTTGAGTTCAAGTTGGGGAAGGTTGAGCCTTGGGAATACTAGTGAGGTAAGTGTGGATTCCATGCATACCGAAAAATTTGTGTAGAGTGTTCTCGACTAACCAATAGAAACTAGGCAATGACCACATGATGGTGATCTCATCCTTATTTTAAGTCTTGCATAGGTGAGGTTCGAAGGGGAAAAAAGGAGAATGCCTTCGATGTGTCTTAACCATTCTTCGAAGCCTGTGTGACTCGAGCAATTAAGCCTTTTGGAGTCCTTCAAACCTGGTGCCCTAGGCCAACTGAACCGGGAGTCATCGGCCCAAAGCTCGCTACAAGGGTCCTATAGAAAGCCCAGTGAAGAGATAGATTGCACATAAGATATATGAGGCTATTTAAAAAAAAATCTCAAAGAAAAGAAGAAAAAACTAAGAAAAGAGTGAGAGATTTAGAAAAGAAGAACGATGTGGAAAAAAATTTTTGAAAAATTGGAGAATCATCAATGCAAGACTATACTTCAAATTTCGGGATGTAGATAACAAGTGGGTTTGATTGCTTGGTGGATGTTGGGAAAGTTGGGGCCCTCAAAAATTGGGAGATTTCTAATTGACTAAGCTAGTGTTTTTATGGTAAGAGCTAAATTGACTTCGTACTTCCTTGAGAGGTGAGGAATTAAAACCTATAGCATACGCCTTCATGAAAAAATAAGGGATGTGTGCCTCTCACAATAGGGTGAGAATATATGTAACTATTGTGGTTTGGGATGCCTGACCGGAGTGTATGATGGTTGATGTGATTCTGCCCATTCTTTGGTCAAGCATTGGACGAGTTCACTTTTGGTGGCGATGTTCTGTAACAGTCATTGATAACATGGGTTTAGCTGTTTGTAGGTCTTTTATGTTGTGTCATGTGTTTAGATTTTGTTTTGTGTTGTTTAATATGATTGGGCAGCTTCTTGCTCGGGATGATCAAGGGTTAAGTTTAGGGGGTTTGATAAGTACATTTTATATGCGATATATTCTTCTTTACTTAATCAATTTTATATGTAATTGAGCAGATTTCTACCTAATTTGTGTGAATATGTTTATATAGGTGAAAATCTTGATTGGGGACGATATTAATTGTAAAGAATGATTTCTAAACCAAATTGAAGCTTTACATTCGAGTTGTGGCATCAATAAGTGATGGTTCGAGAGTTTAAAGGTCAGAAGATCAATATTAACAAGTTCAAGGATTAGATTGCACTATGGAGAAACTTAAAAAAGACTATTTGGGTCATATTTGAAGAGTACGAGGACCTTCCTGAAGATTTCTAGAAGTTTTGGACTTGTTTGAATGAAGTAAATGCTGAAAAGGACCTTTGCTGCAAGAAAAGGACAAATCACGGACCGAAATGGATGTTTTGGAAATAGCCCTCTAGTTGGCCTCGGCAAGCAAACCGCAGCCTAGCCACAGGCATTATAATTCTCTGTTGGCCGTGGGTTGGCCCGTAGCGGAAGTAGCGACTTTACTCGTTTTTGGCCCATTTTCGAGATTTTGGGTATTCTAAGGCGTCTATACCTATAAATGGACGGGAAATAAGATAAAGAAAGGAGGAGAATACGCAAGGAAGAGTGAGAGACACAAGTTGGAAGCGATTAAAGATCCAAGGTTCTATCTTTCTATTTCCTTTGAATGAATTCATTGTTATTTCTTGTTTTGTCTAGTAATATCATGCTAGGCTAAACTATTGAACTAGGGTTCAAGATGAAACCCCGTTTTCATGATTAATTTATGGTATTTCGTTCTCGCTATTGTTCTTGTTTGTTGGGTTGATTGTTTATTATACACTTATTCCAATTTGATGTTTGATCAGCATTGAATTGAGCTTTGTGATTCATGTTGCTTTCAAGAGATTCCTCATGATTTTAGCACATGATAGTGAACAACATAGGGTCCTATAATAGCTAAAGATACTATTATGCTCTATGAAATCATTAAGTAATAATCGAAGTGAATGAATGCATGCCCTATGTTCGAAGGTTAATTAAAGATAATTGGTCTCACATATAAGTATAGATATGGATGACCAACGAGAGAGGCTTTCGAATGAATTAGGTTTATTGATTTTCAACCCTAGACAAGAACATGTGAGGGCGATGGCTAAGGATTGATTGTGGAAACAGTGGTGGATTCGGGGATCCTAGTGTTTTAATCATCTAAATTCGTTTAATTTCTAGTAATTCTTGCTTTTAGATTATCTTATATAATTTTATTTATTTCTTTAAATTGCAACTCAAAACTTAATTGTGTGTTTGCTTATTTGTGTTATTTTGTCAAAAGTGCTTAGTTGAAGTGAATTCTCATAACCGATCCGTGTGGGTACGACACTCGATTTATCACTTATATTACTTGTTTCGACCCCATATGCTTGGGGGATAATTTTGACAACATTAGTCATTAAACCTTCAATATGAAGAATAATATTGACTATCTAATTTTCTTGGAAAGAATTCATGGAGACGTATATAGGTTGATATACCCACTATTAGGACCATTCTATTACTTTATGGTATTGATACTTCTACTACATCGTCCTATATTTGCTTGCTTTCTATTAGAAATGCAGCGATTGCTAGACTACTTGCTTATAGAATAAAACTAAAAAGCGCAATTCCTCAATCAAGAAAATTCTTCTTGATAATGCTGGTAAGCTATGATCTCAAGCATTCGACGATTATTGTATGGCAGTCAGAATTGAGGTTAAACATTTAGTTGCCCATATCCACATTCAGAATGGTTTAGTAGAACTGTTGATTAAATGTCTTCAATAAATTGCTAGACCGTTGTCTATGAAAGCAAAACTCACAACTTTTGTTTGGGATCATGCCATGTTACCTGCTGTAGTGATGGTTCGTATAAAGACATTTATTTATCATCAGCATTCTCCCTTGCGGGCATGTCTTTGGTTGAGAATCTGATGTCTCTTACTTAAAAGGATTTGATTGTGTTGTTTAAATACATTACTTGTAATATTGGACCAAAAGTTCAATATAATGGAAATTTTATTATTTGGCATGACCGGTTAGACCATCTCGGTTTGTTGTTGATAAGAACTATCGAGAATCATGTGAAGAATAAAAGGTTCTTCCATTTAAAAAAATTCTCCTGTGGTGCAAGTTTTCAGGCAATTTAGTTATTAGTAATAACTAGCTATTTGGAGCTGAGTACTAAATATATCTGGAAAATATTCAGGGTGAACCGTGCGGACCTACTCACCCTCAATGAGGACCTTCTAGATTATTTATGAATTTAGATCCACTAGAGGTCACATGTTAAATCTTAACCAGTAGTTTGCGAGAATATTTGCTCAATTGATTGATTATGAGCAAAAGTTCCATATATCATACATATGCATTTTGTTAGTGAATTTTATCCTAAAAGTTGTTGACACTGAGATCAACACCACAATTTTGTCCTCTCTGAGGGTGCATGTGGCCCCCTCAAGGCTTTGTGAATTTCCCAGAGGAAATCGCGTCCCTAAGGAATAGAACCAGCGACCTTAGCTTTGTAAGGTTCTTGGGGCATTCCCTGGTACCACTTGGGCAGCCTTCGGGAAATTCACAAAGCCTTGAGGGGGCCACAAGCTGGCCCCCAGAGAAGGACAAAATCGTGGTATTACGTTCCTGGTTCGGATATTAATTGCCTATGGTTAGCAAAATAATATTATACACCTCAATTTATTTGCTATACTAATTGAGAAAAAATCATTTGTGTTCAAGTGATACTGATCTTTCACTTGTAGCAATATTCTTATATAACATGCCAACAAGTGATACTGATCTTTTACTTGCAGCAATATTCTTATATAACATGCCAACAGAATATATGATATCCCTATATTTAGTTTACAATCAGAAGCCTCCATCTAAAGTTGATAAGTACGATATATATAGTCGCTCCATCACGCATACTAAGATGGATATTATTATAATGCTGAGAATATACGATGGATTTGAATCCCTATTTATATGCTTTATCCTTGATGGATGATATACTGCATCATGCTTTTCTGACTATTTCTTAAATTAAATAGTCTTCTCAGGATTAGAGGGAAAAATTGATAGTTGGTAACATGAATATGAAATGCATAATCGCAATCATTGCATATATAAATACAAACTTGAAGTTTGCAAAATAGTATGTATTTTAGATTACTGACGGCATAGTTACTAATAGATATACTATCTTAAATGCTTGTATTGATATAAAATCCTATAACATGATTTGAGATATTAATGGCACGACTGAAGCATGACGTGGTCGGTTCCAAAATTAAGTTCCATGAAAAGGAATATGGAGCAGATACTTGTGATGGTCATTTTAAGGCATATACTGTAGAAGAGATACGTGGTCGATAAGTTATGTCTATATTGAAATCAAATGGACTTGACAAGAAGTAATAGATCGGAAGAGACATGCTGATGAGCCCAATAAATAGTGAGAATGATAAATTAATTTCATTAAAATTATTGACATTGAATATTGGCCAAGATAGAAGGACAATCCTGCAAATTGCTACAATGTCAATAATATAACTATCGATAGTTATGCTAAAAGAGTATTAACTATGTAGTGAGTGCTATTGAAACCTGAAGTTTTATTCGACTTGCAATATATGTGAATATATTATTAATGTGATAAAATTTCAGAAGGATTTGGTATACTTGAATGAATCATATAAAGAACTAAAAGTTCTTGTATACATTGCTAGTTAATATGACAGAGATACGCATTGTACTCTTTTTTCCTTGACTAAGGTTTTGTCCCAATGGGTTTTCTTAGTAAGGTTTTTAACAAGGCAACATCAATGACGTATCTAAAGAATAATGTACTATTTTTCCTTCACTTGGATTTTTTCCCACTAGGTTTTTTCCTTGTAAGTTTTAAAAGATGCATCTTCTTTGTGTAATACATGTATGTGACATATGTGATATGACCCCAATATAAAACTCCTGAAGAGTGGATACTGCCTTAAGCAGAATATATTTCAAAGTATTGAAGATATTAAAGAGATATGGATGGCTAAACATGAGAATCATTGTTGGCTGAAATTAGGGAGAGCAGCTGTACTTTTTTTCCTTTAATCAGTTTTTGTCCCACTGAGTTTTTCTAACAAGGTTTTAATGAGGTAATACTTGGACACTCCAGCTTTGATCAGAACTAGTTGTTTTCTTTTCTTCTTAGTTTGGTAGATTTTTCTGACTAGGTTTTTTCGCAAATGAGATTTTTGATAATATAAATGTTATATAGAATAGTTGTTCAAGGGGGAGTGTTTTAAATAGTTATATAATTAGTGAATGACTATTATACCCTTGAAACCCTAGACTTGTACCTATAAATATGTGGCTTTGGTTCTCTTAATGAATATAGAATTCATGAGTTTTCTCTCCAACTTTTTACTATTTCTCTTCTATCTTATTTCTAGTTTATAACGTAATATATATATATATATATATATATATAGTACAGTTATGTATTTGTATCGTGTGTGTATATATATGTGGAAATCGTAACTGACAATTTATTATCTTATTTGTAACTGTTTTTTAATTTTGATTTTTAAAAAATCAGATTTTTTAGCAGATTATCAATTCCTCCATCACAGAGTCGTGTTTAATTAGGATTCCTTAATTAATTGTAATTCCCTTTCCGATATAATAGAATGTAATATTTAATTATCTCTCAAATAATTGGTCTTCATAGTTTCTCATTGCTGCTTTACCAGTGTCACAGAAATTCACTTCTTCTTTCTCATTACTGCTTTACCAGTGTCAAAGTTTGATTTCTGGAGGATTATTATCAGCTTTGATTAGTTATTGCAGTAGTGCTAATGGTTTCCAAACGTAATGGTGGTCCTCGTAAGTCCGACGATCAATCCAATAAACGGTCTGGGCGAAAGGTAGTGAAGAATGTGTCTCACATCCAAAGGAATGAAAAAGTTCAAATTTAGCTACCAGTGTGCCACAAGGTCAGAATTCTCATTTCTTTTTACATTTTTGTTCATCTTCTCGCAGTGTTTTGGTTGCTGGTGTTTCTCAATTTAATCCCAATAACTGGAAATTATTATTATTGGGGATTCTGTCGTTTATTTAGAGCTTTAAATTTGTTTTTATGTGTCCCTACCTATCTCATTTGCCTGGGTTTATTTTTTATCCCCGTCTCTTTGTTTTCTTGTTTGCATTGTCTTAATTTTTTTGTCCAATATAAGGCTTGTTCCATGTTGAACTGCTCTTTTGCTTTTATTAGTATAGGTTACTTTTTTATTTTTTATTTTTATTTTTTTAACTTTTTGGCTGTTTGCTATGGGAATTTCGTGTTCAAATGTTGTCATTTATCTTTCATGGTATTAAGCTCCCTGTTTAGTTTATATCTGTTACCTTGGATAATGAGAGTATTACATTTTGTTACCAATGCATAACATTATATTTCGTATTCCCACTCAACTTATCAATTGATTATAAACAACTAATTGATTATAAAATTTAGTTATTCTTTCCAAATACAAATCCAATTGTTTAAGTAGAACATGAATATCCCTCCAATTATCAACAATATGACATCTTCCTTTATTTGATCAAAGAAAACTTTTAATCAGACTCATGTGCTTGTAGGAAAAATATGGAAACACAGTAATGTAGAAAGTGGTTCAAAGATATTGCTGTCAACATAGAAGACCTTTGTGCTAACTTGGACACCTATTCTCAAATACAATATAGAACCCTGTGGCATTACAAATATAATATAGAACCATGGGAGCAACAAGTATATAATATAGCAACCATAATTGGTGATCTTACAATTCTACAAATTTTTAGCTTGATGAGCCCTCTAGATCATAGAGTTGTTTCTTGTCCAAAAACGGGGTTAGCAGAGTATTGGAGAGGCTACCCCTTAGGCTGTTTTATTTCAATTTGTTGGTTAATTGATTGAACTGCAAGAAGTGATCTTGAAATGATAATGTTTTCGTAGGATTAACAGTTTATGTTTATGTTGAAGCAATATTCTTGTTTATGTTTATGATAACAAGCTTTTTGAGCTCATGATTGGCTCAGAATTGGATGAATCAAATACTCAAAATTTCTTTCTTGAGTTTGATTATTATTATTATTATTATATTCGTGCTTAGTTAGTCATAATTGGTTGTGAATACTTGTTCCTAAATTTGAGCAAGTTGTACTCTGCATTTAAGGAAAAGATGAAGGAGAAGTTTCAAGTACATGTCCACTCTGCCACTCTTTCGTCTCCTTTTTATTTTGCTGTTTTGATTTGAGATTACATTAGGTGTGGTTTAACATTTAACTTTTATGGTACTAAAATTTTATTGTCATCCCTCACATGTTCACTATGCTCACTTATTTGATTATTACTGTTTGCTTTAGGATATTTTGCTGATTATTTTGTTAATTATTAGCAAACTTACTGGTTTTACAACTTGCTTTTGTATTAAGGACGTTTTTCTTGCCATGTCTAATCAAAGGATGTTACTATGTTTTAACGGTTGCAATGTCAAATTTGTCTTGTCTCATTACATTTCCAATTCCACTCACCAACTTATTTTCTATTCTATATGTAATGTTTGAAATTTCGAACTTGTTATCTTGATCCTTGTTAGCATAAATTATCTTGCCTTATAACATTTCCAATTACACTCACCACTTATTTCGAAATGTCAGGTGGGCGTCTATTTATTGTCTCCAAAGTTTTGGCAACAAGGCAGAATAAATGCTTCAATAGATAGCCTTATATTTGCAACTCTTAATGTGAGGTTTAGTGTGGTACAGAAATAGTTGTTCCGCTATTCGTGCTTTGGCAATTTATTAGATGCACAGTATATTGGGTTGAACCTTCAATTAATTCATCAGGTCTTACTCTGTGAAATTAACCATCAAGAAGGATCCGGTGAAATGTGGTTTGATTTCAATGGTAGACGTGCTAGGTTCTCTATTGTAGATGTAGCGATCAGAATTTTCTTAATGGAAAATTTCTATTTTAAAAGATTTTAAAAGAATTTTAACGCGTCGCTACCACTCTAATCTATAATTTTTAATATTGGTCAGGATGAAGGTTTTAACGAATTCGCGTCGCTCGTCTAATTTTATCTTAAAGAAACATACGAGTTTATAAGTAATTGGATTTCTTGCTCAAGTCCAATTATTTAACATTCTCAGAAATTCGGGTATGATGTCCACATAATCGTTGGGTTAATTGGTGATCCAGAATTTATATTTAAGACCAAAGTTATTTTAATTTATTTCTAAGAATCTATTTGGCCAATTTTGATCGTAAGCTTATTATTCATCTATTTAAGCCCAATTTAAAGCCCACTTTTCCAGTTGAGTTAACCAAACAAAACTTGGACTAGTTCCACTCTTTAGACTCCCGTTGAAATCATCAGATCCTTGGCTAACCAATTTCACCGTTTGAAATCTTTAACCTTCTGTATCTCAGCAAGCACAACTTCCCCACCTTTCCCACTTCTCTGATTTCCTGCAACAGAGAATCTGATTTGCCAAATCCCCCACGTTCTCTTGTATAAGTGTGTATATATACATGTATCAATACTCTCTGTTAACCAGAGACACACAAACAATTTCAGCAAAGAACAAAAAAAATAAAATAAAATAAAACAGCAATTCACTCCATTTCACTCTACATTCAGAAGCAATTCCAGCAAATATTCACACACATTCCTAGCAAATATTACACTGCAATTTCATATACACAGAAACACGAACATTCACAAATTTTCAATACAAATCCAGTCGAAGGATACAAATAGATTTACACACAAATTCATACACTTCACAATCAAAGTGCCATTCACTCTACACGTTCCTGAATACAGACAGGTATACACATACACTCGGCAACTACATTTTACACACACAAACTCACTGCCTCCTTCTTCATTCAACCGACCTCATTGCCATCAACGTTCCTTCCATCCAATTCGGAAAAAAAAAAAAAAAGAGAAATCAGAAGGAGGGAGGAAAAGAAAAAACGCCACCGCGGCCATTGCCGCCGCCGGCCATCGCCACCACTGCCACCACCCCCTTCCTGCCGTTTCTCCTCCAATTGAAAACCCAGAAACGTAAGCCAAAGACCCCAGAACCCATGACTTACCTGTCTCGGCCGGAAAGGCTAGTTTTTCGCCAGAAATCGGACCCAAATCGCGGCCAACACTCGATCAGAACCAAACCCCCGAAACATTTCGAAGCCTCTGCGTTCGACCTTGCCTCAAGCCTCAATCGCAAGCCCATTTGTGAACCCACACCA
>CAVNYN010269558.1:0-41134 GCA_963692815.1 Nyctanthes arbor-tristis
GATTTAGAAATAAATTGGTGAAACATCATTTATACATTTACTGATTCTACTCATAACTACAATCCACTTATTCATTGTTGTTATTATTATTATTGCTCTAATTTAATTTAAGATTTAATCTACTGCATTGCTGAATTCAAATGTCGAAACTAATTAGTAGCACTCGTCCCTCTAATCCATATCACAATCCCATTCTACTTTCCAAACCAATATGAGAGAATGAAATATTGTTTGACAGCAACGAAGGTGAAAAATATTTAATAAACAAAATAATCTTGATATATTAAAATTGAATGGTACAATAAATCCTCTTGTGATCTTCGCATTGAATATCTTCAACGCTTATGTGTCTATTTCTATACCTTTTATCTACTTTTATTAATTGAAAGTGTACATAAAAGTCTAGAAGAAAACCTGTCCCACATTCAACGTTTAATTTATTATATAAAATAAAATGGGAAACTAATTGTTATTCTTTTTTATTTTATTTTCACATTTTTTTTGAGTAAATTATTTTCACATTATTATGTTACACATGAAAAAGATAATTTTGAGTATAGTTGATACTATATTTGGAAATTTCATTATTTTTCAATAAGTCAACAATAAAATCAAAAGGTTTGGAACAATTGAAGCCAAGGATAATAGCGTAATTTCATCTCCAATCGTTTCCGTTTTCTCCAAACAGAGTCTTAAACGGAACCGTCCAAATACAATGAAACCAACGTTCAATTCTGTGCGCAGTGGAAAAACCAGGAAAGGAAAAATACGACGACGTAGTGAAATCCGCCCAGAGAAGCCACGCGGCTGCTCCGGCGATCCATTCCTACGTCAGCTGTCTATCAAATCTTATCCCAATGGCTTCACCACGCGCCCGAGTCGCCACCCAGCCTTCCCAACTACAACGCAATTCATTACTCACATTACTTTTCACTCAAACATCTGCTTTGGAGTTTTGCATTACTGTAACCGATGGCCAATTCATCAACTTTACAAGTTGTTTCCGTAGAAGAGTCGGCACCGGCTGAAGTTCGTACAAGAGCTCCTAGGCAAAATTGGACGGCGGAGGACACGTTGAGGTTGGTGGATACATGGGGTCCCCTTTATGAGGGTGCTAATCGCGGTCATCTTCCTCCGGGCTCCTGGCAGGAGGTGACGGATGCCGTTAACGCTAACAAGGGCCTTGAGAATAAGCGGACCCTAATCCAGTGCAAGAACAGGATGGATTCGCTGAAGAAGAAATATAAAGTAGAGAAAGCCAAAACTAATGCTGGTAACGGGACTTCGAAGTGGCCATTGTTTTCCCAGATAGACAAGTTGGTTCGACCAGAGATCACGGTGACGGATCCCGCTGTACAGAGTGAGCCGGTGCTAACTGTTCCAGCGCCTCCTCTTGCTTTGCCCCTGCCTTTGGTGGCTATTGCTCAGTCAACTCATCGGGAAAATTATTCGGGGCTGGCAGCGGCGGCCGCCGCCGCAGCCGCTACGGCTACGGCTACGGCTGCGGCTGGTAAGAGCAATGCGGACGCCGGGCAGCGAGACGAGGTTGAGGAGGTGCGGGTTGTTGAGGATCAGGGCGGGAAGAACGACGATGGAGGAATTACAAGGTTGGCAAACGCCATTAAGAGATTTGCCGATGTATATGAAAAGGTGCATAATTCCAAGAAGAAGCAGAAAATGGAGTTGGAAATAAAAAAGCTGGAGATTGCAAAGGATAGGGAACTGCAGAAATCACAGCAGATGTTGGATGCTGTATTGAAGCTCCAGCAGATCTGGCAGGAAAAGCATCGGGGATCTTCTGATGGTATAATCCTATCTCTTTTGTGTTTTGGATCAATTTTTTTCCCTGCCGTGAGAATTTTGTGTTCTAATTTTTTACCTAATTTTAGGAAATCTTAGTCTTATGGCTGTTATTTATATCATCAAGAGTTGCATTTGGGGGAATTCATTAGAAGCAAACATGTTTCCGATTATTCTGTGCAGGTTAACTTTTATGTTTGGATTTATATATTTCTTTGTGAATTCATACAATTATTAATTTTTATTCTTAGAGGTGTTTGTGATGGATAAAGAATGGCAACCGGTTTTTGAAAATGCATGTGTGCATGAGTGCATGTGTGTGTTTATTTTGAATGAGGCGAGCTTACTGCCATGGACGAGGAGATACTTTATGACAGTTTAATTTGAGATTTTGATAAGAGCTTGCGGTTTTGTTGCTAGTTAATGCTTGCTTGTCGTTTTCCTTTAGTCGTCATCAAAGCGCGTGTTTGTTATGCATCTTTTGGCTGTTCTCAGTGCGTGATGAATATAAATCTATGATTCTACTTGGTTTTTTGGAGAAATTAGTGTTACTTAAAATGTTCGTTGGGCAAGTGTATCCTTTTGAAGCTCCGCAACACGGAGTGGAGGAAAAGGGTCACATGACAACATCCAAGTGGGCGGCTATCAGATGGCATTTGGAGGCTGCGATAAGGTGCAGCTCCCGTGAAAGCTCGCGATGTGTCGATGGCTACCATTTCACTTGTCGTTTAGTTGTTCTTTAGTCGTTAAAGCTCATGAGATCCAATGAACCGTTGACTATTTATATGAATTAAGAAAGCTGTTGATATTTTGTGGGCTGCAGGCACAACAGAGTATTAAGCCTATCATCAAATCCTTTGCCATCCCTTTAGTTAAATTTTCTTTGTTATTTTGCAACTAGGTGTGTAGCAAGCTCTAGCTGGCTGATCCTATTTTGGCTTTCTTTTCGCTTTCTTTTCTCAGCATAAGTTTTGCCAACCTTGATGTAAGGTGAACACAACCAGCAGGCAGATCCAAGTAATTCTCAATCCCTCTACTATTGGCCAATCAAAATGTTAATTGTTAATGTATGTAGGAAATTATCTGAACTTCATTTCCCTTGCCGAAGATGTCAACTAAGAGATTTTGGTATATCTCTGTCTGTTTCGGGAGTAGTAGTGATATATCTTCACTGAATTTCTCATTGTTCTTCGTGCTTTCTCTTATCTTCTACTGCAGATATATTTAATTCAAGACTGATTGTGTTATTCAGTAATATAAACAGTCAGCCTTACAGACTTGGTTGTTTATTTCTAAAGACGCATCAAGCCTTTTTCTTGGAAACAAATAAATAAGATTTTCAGATACATGACCGCTGTGTCATTTCTATTTCCGTTTAATTATTTGTCGTTACTCTAAAATCTTGTCCTTTTTTATTTCCTGGTTATTAAAGCACTTCCAATGTAACATAAAATCTACCAAGATCTAACGTGTTGGTGTTCATTTTTGCATCTGACAGTGTTTTATTAAGAGAAACGGGTAGATATACCATATTCTTTTGGCATGGAAACTTTGCTTTGCATTTCTATTTGGTCCAGTTGGATTGGATGTTTTTCCAATTCAAGAAGAATAAATGATCAATTGATCTCTGGTTTCTTGGGTTTCCAGGGTTTAAAAATTATGCAAATTCAATTATTTAATTTGCTGGTTGAGCTGTGATATATATGATAATATCTATCAGTAAATCATGGTTAGCAACTACTCTGAACAATGTAGCAGCTAATAGTACTGTATTGAACACATCTAATTGTTTTTATGCCTCTTTATACTATCTTTTCTTTTGTCTTCAAACGTATTGTTTCACATTGCTGATTTTCTTTTGTGTGTTCTTTGTTGCAGATTATATGGTTTATTAGCAGGTGAAGAAGAGAGCGTGATGGATAAATCTAAAGGAATTGGGACTCTCACTGCTTGAATTCTTTGGACTTGATAAGTTTTAGTAACTTAATTTATATGATAGGAACCAATAATGTTGGAACCTTATTTTCTCTTGCTGTTTTTTTAACAATATAAAGTTAAACTTTTCTTGCACTGGTCGAAGATTGTTCATTAAGTACCATAGTTCTGTCACCACCATAATTCTAACTTCTTTGACATGCTCCTGAGTAACAGAAACCGGGCTAATCGTTTAAATTTCTAGAAATTTAGGGCTTGTTTGAAACTCTTTAAATTTTTAATTTATAAAGTGAATTTATAAAGAGTTGAAATGAGTGGAGGATGTTTAATTGAAGTTTGAAATGTATAGTGATTGTTGAGTAGTTGTCAAATCAATAGTCAAATCATGGTAGATGAATTTATAAAGAGAAAATTTAAAGATGATCAAACTGGTCTCTGCCAAAGCACAAGTATTGCTATTATTGCTAGACTTTTTCTATGGCGAATGTGCATTAATAATGAAATGTCGAGAGCCAATTTACTCCCTTTTAAAGATAAAGGATGAAGTTGCAAATCAAATTATTAGTTTGGAAGTGATGGTAATATCTATTCAGCGGTTTGCTACTCTACCATGATCTATCCTAGTTAGTGTATCGAGTTGTAAATTGTCCAAATCAAAAGAAACTGGCGTCTTGGTTAGGTCCATTTAGAGTGTAACAGGACTTCAAGTTTGGAGCCCGACTTTCAAAGTTGGCAGATCATGATTGAAGGTTGGGCTCCAAACTCAAAGTCTTATTTGTTTCAATAGTCGGATCGTACTAGTTAGAGCATATGCAATGCATCTCATGGATTATATGAGATAATATACAGAGGAGAGGTGGTAAAATTAAGACTATTATAATTGAGTGGAAAGAATGATCAAAGCAAGAAAAAAAGAGCAGAAAATTAAAAAATACATATATCAATAACAAAATAGTGAAATCGTTCGAAGTGTACTCTAATGGTTAGGATACTTGCGTTTTAGGTTAGAAGTTTCAAGTTTAAATCACATCTGCCTTTCTTCAAATTCCCCTCCCCTACCCTACCCTACCCTATATCCCCCGTATAAAAAAAAAAAAGATAGTTGAAGAATTTTTTTTTTTATTTTTTAAAAGTGGAAAATGTACTTACATGTGATTATTGAAAGAATGTGGAAGAGTGTAAGAAAACAAATGGGAAAGTGTTCTCACTCATCTGCATGCAAGAGCAATTCATAGAGTGCATTGGAGATGCTTAATAAAAAACACTCAAAAAGTACAAGTCGACCCCAGAAGCAAAATGTCACGAGGATGTTATAAATCTTAAAAAATCCACACAATTTTATATTAAGAACACTCCCAATAAAACACTCAGAAAATTTAACTGACAGTAGGAGAGAGAGTGCATTCTAATAGGTCAAAGCATGACCTAAACGTGCAAAAATATTCATCAAGTTTACTTTCTGACCTAATCAAAACTACCAAAACACTAAAGGCAATTAGGCAAAAGAAATTTTTAATCCCCATACACAGAGAGAGATGAGGGTCACCGCTTACAATCACACCAGGTACATTTTATTTCCCGAGAAATAGTGTTATTTTTGTCATAGCTCTTTCCATGACTACGTCGAATGTAATGTATAATAATCGTCCGAGAATTTATGCCCTTAAGAAAGCCCAAGTCTGTGAGTTAAAAAAATTGACTTTTTGATTGAGTTGATGACAAGAGTTATATAGAGAAAACACGAGTCTTGTTCCGGCGACAGCTGATTTAAGTGACACAATTTTTACCACTTATTTTGATCACGTGAGATGTACTCACATGTGAATCCTCTTTTTGCACAAGAACTCATACGTGTGGGTTATAGGGTAAAAAGACGCGTGTCTCTATTACGGAGACGCTGAGTGGCACTTGATCATTTTCAGATTTCACTCCCCATTTCCTGTGTGTGTACTCATAATATTTATCTATGAGTTGATTCTTATATAACCTAGTCTTGCTAATAAATTGCAAATTTATCTATATTGATTTTTCTTTTTTCTAATTATTTTAATTATTAGAAATTCCCTATTTTTTATCACATCATCCAAAAATTCCAACCCATCTTTGCAAGTCTTTTTAAATGTTCAGATATTTTTTCCACTACCAAGAGAGACGATGATATAATATTTTTCTTTTTCAGAGAGAAATTTTAATACTATAAGTGAACTCTCCTCCTCTCCCCTACGTAAAAAAGAGGGGGGGGAAAATAATGGTGATAATATAACTAGTGATAAATAATATTACTCTTTATATAATACTTTATTGTTCAGGTGGGCCTTGCACTTACACGGGCTTGAGAATCAGTCAAGCATGCTTGGATTTTGGAATGCTACTAATAACCATTTCCTTTCTACTTGTGAGTTCTATTTTTATTATTATTTTTTCTTTTTCAATAACAAATATCTTGTTGTCAATATTCGTTTAAGCCATATAGGTGGCCGGAAACCCGTCGTTATAAATACTTTAGCAGCATGTATTAATATATCTAATGGACGTTTACAAGGTATTTCCATCCAAGTGTATTATGGTCACATGAACTTTAAAACACCTAGAAAACTTTTACAGTTAGAAACTCGATATTTTTACAAACTTTGCTAATAGATAATAAAAATGATTGGACAAGTTTATAGACTATCACAAACGTTGATATATACATATATATATATATAGAGATATAATAGTAAAAATTATAGACAAGTAAAAAATAATAATTACAGATTAAAAATGAATTGCCATATGCTTGATAACGCCACCATTTTATACATAATAAAATTAAATAATAAAACTTGTGACTCAGTGAAAAGCAGTAGCCCAACATTACTTTGTTGCATATTTAAAATCTAGTAATAAATCCCTTCCAAAAAAAGAAGAAGAAAAAACTAGTAATAAAATCTCACGAGAAATTGAATTAACAGTGTGCTCTTCCGATCTTGTTAGCCTATAATTACTAGTATAAATTAATAAAATATTATTATCGATTTAGAAATAAATTGGTCAAACAATCATTTATACATGCGATCCTACTCATAACTACAATCCACTTATTTATTGTTATTATTGTTGCTCTAATTTAATTTAGAATTTATGATAAAATCTGTAATCTACTGCATTGCTGAATAGGGATTCTAATGTCAAAATTAATCCTGTCCCTCTTTCTAATCCTGTATTATAAGTGGATAATAAAGTGTTGTTTGGCAGTAGCAAAAGTAAAAAATACTTAGAATAAACATAGAAAACTTGATATATTAAAATTGAACGGTATAATTAAATCTTGGGTGGTTATATCTACACCACCATTTTTACTAAACACGCTACAGTTTTAACCTTTATTCTTATTACTAAAAAGGTCAATAATTAAATGACCTAAATAACTTTTTATTATATACCTATATACTTTTTTAAGTACACCACCAATGAAAAACCTATTTCAAAATTTTTATTTCCGCCACACCAATTCAAATTTTGCTTGTTCAAATTCATGAAACTGTAAACAATCTCTTTCAAATTTTTTTTTTTTATAAATCACCTTCTTCTATTTATTTATTTATTTTTTTTTTTTTGCAAATTAAATCTATCAAATTTCAAAGATCTTGATGTTGTATGTGTGTGTTTGTGTGGGATCTCCCTTTGGGTGCAAGATTTTGGAGAGAGAAGAAAATAGAGAATTGTAGAAGATGAAGGAGGATGAGGTGTAACTTTCCCTCTTTTGGGGGGGGGGTTTGTAATTTATTTTACTTTTAAAATTTAGGTTAGAATTGTAAACTAAATGTAGTTTGTTTATAAAAAATGTACTTTGATGGCTATGTACTTATGGTGCGGTTAATAAAAAAAATTGATGTAAATATAAGTACCCTTAATCTTAAATCCTCACGTGCATTTCCACTGTCTGAATTGAATATCTTCAATGCTTATGTGTCTATTTCTATACATTTTACATACATATTAATTGAAAGTAATATGAAAGCCTAGAAAACTTGTTCCGCATTCAACATTTAATTATTATTATATATGAGTAATAAAATGGGAGTGTAGTTGTTATTTGTTATTTGTTTTTATTTTATTTTATTTATTACCATACACAAGAAAAAGATGATCATTTTGATAATGTATATATTTGGAAATTTCACTATTTTTCAGTAAATCAATAACAAAATTCCAGTGAAAAAATATATAATAATAACAAAAGTGATCCCAGGGACAATAGCGTAATTTCCTATACGTTCGTTCCACATTTTTCCAAACAGTCTTTTAAACGGAACCGTCCACATACAATGAAACCAACATTCAATTCTGTGCGCAGAGGGAAAATCTGGAAGGAAAAATACGACGACGTGGTGAGATCCGCCCGGAGGCGCCACGCGGCCGCTCCGGCGATCCATTCCTACGTCATCCGTCTCTCAAATCTTATCCCAATGGCTTCATCATTTTGTGCAAGCGCCCAAATTGCCACCCCGCCTTCCCAACTACAGCTCGTTTCATTACTCACATTACTTTTCACTCAAAAATTTGCTTTGGAGTTTTGCATTACTGTAACCGATGGCCAGTTTACTGGAATCATCAGCTTTACAAGTTGTTTCTGTAGAAGAGCCGAAAACTGACGGCGGAGGAGACGTTGAGGTTGGTGGATACCTGGGGTCTTCTTTATGAGGGTGCTAATCGCGGTCATCTTCCTCCCGGCGCTTGGAAGGAGGTGGCGGATGCCGTTAGCACTAACAAGGGCCATGAGAAGAAGCGGACCAAAATCCAGTGCAAGAACAAGCTGGATACGCTGAAGAAGAAATATAAAGCAGAGAAGGCCAAAACTAATGCCGGTAACGGCACTTCGGAGTGGCCTTTGTTTTCCCGCATAGATAAGTTGGTTCGACCGAAGACCCCGGTGGCGGATCTGGCTGTATAGAATGAGCCGGTGCTGACTGTTCCGGCCCCTCCTCTTGCTTTGGCCCTGCCTTTGGTGACCATTGCTGAGCCAACTTATGGGGAAAATTATTCAGAGCTGGCAGCGGCGGCGGCGGCGGGTGAGAGTAATGCGGACGCTGAACAGCGAGACGAGGTTGAGGAGTGCAGTTTGTTGAGGATCAGGGTGGGAAGAAAGACGATGGAGGGCTAACAGGGGTTACAAGATTAGCAATTGCCGTTGAGAGATTTGTCGATGTATATGAGAAGGTGCAAAATTCCAAGAAGAAGCTGAAAATGGAGTTGGAAATGAAAAGTCTGGAGATTGCGAAGGATTTGGAGCTGCAACAAAGACAGCAGATGTGCGATGCTTTAGTGCAGCTCCAGAAGATCTGTCAGGAAAAGCAGCCGGGATCTTCTGATGGTATAATCCGATCTCTCTATGGTTTGGATCATTTTCTTCCCTGCCAGAATTTTGTGTTCTCATTTCTGACATAATTTAACAAATCTTGGTCTTATGGCTTTTATTTATTTCATCAATAATTGCATTTGAGGGAATTCATTAGAAACAAACCAGCTTCTGATTACTCTGCAGGTTAACTTCTATGTCTGTCTTTATATATTTCTTTGTGAATTCATGCAGTTATTAAGTTTTATCCTTAGAGGTTTTTGTGATGGATAAAGAATGGCAACCGGTTTGTGAAGATGCATGTCTTTGTTTATTTTGAATGAGGCGAGCTTGCCGCCATGGATAAGGAAATACCGTCTCTGCTGACAGTTTTTAGTTGAGATTTTGATAGGAGCTTGCAGCTTTGTTGCTAGTTAATGCTTGCTTGTCATTTTCCTTTAGTCATCATCATAGCATTTGTCTATTAAGCATCTTTTAGTTGTTATCAGCGCGTGATGAATATAAATCTATGACTCTACTAGTTGTTTTTGAGAAATTAGTTTTACTTAAATGTCGGTTAGGCACGTGTATCTTTTTGCTTATTTTGAATGGCAAGCTCACCAACAAGGAGTGGAGGAAAAGGATCATATGACGACACTCCAAGGCATTTGGAGGCTGTGGTAAGGTGCAGTGCCCATGAAAGCTTGAGACTTGTCAATGGCTACCTTTTCACTTGTCTTTTAGTTGTTCTTTAGTCGTTAAAGCTTGTGAGATTGGATGAGCCGTTGACTATTTATGTGATTTTGGAAAGCTATTGATATTTTAGAAGTGGCAACTGGCAACCTCTAGCTGGCTGATCCTATTTTCGTTTTCTTTTCTCAGCATAGGTTCTGCTAACCTTGATGTAAAGGGAACCCAACCAGCTTGCAGATCTAGGTAATTCTCAATCCCTCTGCCATTTGCCAATCAAAATGTTAACTGTTAAATGCTTGTAGGAAATTATCTGAACTCCATTTGCCGTTGCAGAAGATGTCAACTAAGAGATTTTGGTATACCTATGCCTGTCTCAGGAGTAGTAATGATACATCTTCATTGAATTTCTCACTGTTCTTCATGCTTGCTGTTATCTTCTGCTGGAGATATATTCAATTCAAGACTGATTGTGTTATTCAATAATATAACTCCGTGGCTTCTGTTTGCAGGCAGTCACCGCTTTAGAGGCTTGGTTGTTTATTTCTAGAGATGCATCAAGCCTTTTGCTTGGAATCAATAAATAAGACATTCAGATACATGACCATTGTCTCATTTCTATTTCCGTTTAATTATTTGTCGTTACACTAAAATCTTGTACTTCAATATTTCCTGTTTATGAAAGCACCTTCCACTGTAACTTAAAAATCTACTAGGATCTAATGTGTTAGTGTTCATTTTTGCATCTGACGGTGTTTTATTAAGAGAGAATGGGTAGATATACCATATTCTTTAGGCATGGAAACTTTGCTTCCCATTTCTACTTGGTGTAGTTGGATTGGTGTTTTTCCCATTCAAGAAGAAAATGGTCCACTGATATCTGGTTTCTTGGGTTTCCATGGTTTAAAAGCCAGCAATTAAGTTGCTTGTTGAGCTGCCTGTTATATATCGGTAAATCATGATTAGCAACTACGAACTATATAGCATCCATCAGCACTCTTTTATACTACTTTTTCTTTTCCTCTTCAAACTTACTCTTTCATATCAGTGATCTTCTTTCGTGTGTTCACTGTTGCAGATTATACGGTTAGCACTTAGCAGTGAGGAAGAGAGCTAGAGGAACAATCCGAAGGATTTGGGACTCTCACTGCTTCTGAATTCTTTAGACAAGTTGTAGTAACTTAAGATCTCTTGAACCTAATATATTGCGCGTATCTGGATAAGTACTTGTCAGTACCTCTTTACATTTTTTCCGAGCTTAGCCAAGCGTGCTATACTTTTCCAGGTGACTTGCTTCCATGTGCAGGTCTTCTGATATGTGATCTCTAATGTTCTCTTGCCTATATATATATATATATCGGCCTGCAGGTACTTATCGTATAGAAGGGTTTCCATGTCTTCGTTTTATAAGTTTCTGAGTGGCATTTGTTGCTGGTTGATGCCTTTGTTTTCAGTTTTTTGTTCCCTTAGTTCTTGTTTTTGCATTTCTAGTTTTGTCTCTGCTTCTTATAGATGAATAAGGGCTGGGAACAATATGAGTGGCTGAGCCGGCTCAGTCCCATGAACTTTAGCGCCTAGTGATTGCAAACTCGAAACTTGTACAGAATGAAAATATCTTGAAACCTTTCTCCTTTTGCCTGGTTCTGTTAGAACATCTTCAATGCTCATAGTCTTTGGTGGTGGTCTTTCAAGAGAGAGGTAGAGACAATAAAAATAAATTGGTCCTACATATTTATTTTTTTATTTTCTTTTTTTTAATCACTTCTCTTATTTACTATTATTTCCTCACTTTTCATTTCCCGTGTCACGTGTAAGGTCTAAAAACATGGTTGCTAAAACTCCCGATTTGGATCTTACAATCCTATGAATTTTATGATCCACAAATTTTAAAACGATCGACTGTCATTGAATCTTAATTTTCTGGGATCTTATTAATTATGAACTCAAATCGCAATGATTCTAACGATCCAAACGATCATTATTATTTTGATACGAAGAGTTTTTACACTTCACGTTTAATCATCTAAGCATTTTGAATTGTTAAGTAATTCCACTAAAGTTGTTTTGTGTGAAATGTTATATAATAAAAATCGTGAATTCAACTTTTGGCGAATTTAACCTTAATCTTATTTTAATTATTTATTTTTTATAAATTAGTTGTAGTATAATGATTTATACAAAATAAGGGCTACTTTTATTTTATTATATGATTTTTTACTTAGTTTCTTATAGTTATATTATTGTTATTAAAAGGTTCAATTATAATTTAATTTTCATATAATAATATTTAGTAGAATCTGACAATTCATGATTTGATCAGACTGATCTAAAATTACGATCCTACCAACCTTATTAAAAACACACATTCATCTCTACATTCTCTACTACTATTTTATCTCTCTCCTTTTTCGCACCACTTTTTGCCCTAAAGAGCCAACAATTCCGTGAAGATGCGCCTCAAATCACTTTTCTAAGTAGGAAAGAACTAACTAAAGACATCAAAAGTTTGAATCTCGAGTTTCTATATGCTAGCTTCATGATGATTATTCAATAACAAAACCCTTTATTTGTCGGTTAAGGGTATATACTAACAGTGTCGTTGGTACTCAACACCTATATATAGTGGCGCTACACAACATCATTTCTTCATATATTTATTTCAGCTTATTATTCATACCATACCATGTTGCGTACCATCTATATATAGTTGCGCTGCGCTACATCATTCTTATCAATAAAGTTAATTTGACGTAATTAAATCCTAATTTAACCAGGAATTTAATAAAGTTCAATAAAAATCAGAGAACATATATACAATGGTAAACTGAGAGTCTAATTGATTCTAAAATGATAACTGGATGTCCATATAATAGTTACTGCAATAGTAATTTACAATAATTAATATTCTTAGACATGACTCTAGACTCTAGCTAGCTTCTTTCAGAGAATGCTAATTTTTGCTGTTTATTATGATAAAACATAATATTAATATGTATATTATGAGTAGCAGGTGGTGAACATAATTAACTTGTACTAATGACTATCCCTGAAGCAAAATCAAGTGTTGAAGCGTAAATTCTTCTCCAACCTGGTATTGACTTACTTGGCAACCTCAATCCTGCAACAACATTTGGACACAGAACAAGAATTAATGAAAAATTAATTAATAGAGGAAGAACAACTGATTCCTTAATTAGGTGGCATAGCCAAAATTTTAATAGAGGAAGAACAACTGATTCCTTAATTAGGTGGCATAGCCAAAATTTTAAACATATTTTAACATATGCATGTCTCATTTGGGTCACGAGACGTGTGGTGCCATTATGGTACCAGACAAATGGTATGGCATAACGCTAGCCGATGATATAATTTGTGAGAATAATAACATGTTCTCATTAGTGGCTGCCGTTAAACCACCAAATGTTTGGTGCGTAAATCCTACTACCGTATAATGTAAACTCAAGATATTCAAAAACAATAACCACTAGACATTGAAGGCCCTCGTCTAAGAGTTCTCTAAAATCATGAACTTCTCCGATCGATACTAAAAGTATGTTTGATGTACAACACCAAGAAATAAAAGAATCATATATATACAAAATTTATTCAATAAAATATTAACAAACATTTTGGGATTTGGGGCTTCCGATCTCTTATTGCTTCAAATAATTGAGTTTCTAATGGTACAAAGAGGGATCACTAATATTGTCTATTGATAAATATTTTGTAGGCACAAGGTCTTTATCTAATAATTATATATTATTACATGTGTCCTTGAGCCTTAATTAGACCTAATAGTTGAGGAGATCGGAAGAGCAGTCTGATAATATATATAACATTAAGTGTCATGCATTCCTCATGAAAGTACAAAGAATACTTATAATCTTACAAATTTAAGAATTAAATAACTTAATTTAGTGGAATCTTTTTGAAATCTATTCTTTTGAGAAACCATTATTTCTATATGCCAAATTTCTTGATTTCAGAAATGTCTACCAAGGTTGATTTCAGAAATTTCTTAATTTAGGTTGATTTCAAGATGATCATGAAGGAAAGCCTCACTCTAAACAAGTTTGTACCTATTTTGTCATGCAGTTCTTGGAGCAAAACAGACAACCCTCGACCAGGAGTGGAGCAGAATAAATTGTTCACTGCCGTAATTATATTTCATTTAAAAGTTTAAATTATCAGATAATGTACACTTGATAGAGTAGTGTGTATGTGTGGGCGCGCGCAAGCACACTCAACGGAAATAATCTAGTACTAGTAGCTGGTATCATATGGCACCAACATTGGCCCCACTTCTCATTAAACAAACCAACAAAAAATAAATAACTATTCAATATCAATTCTAATAATTTAAACGATTAAATAATAACAACCCATATTTTCCTGTAGTTCTTGTCTTCAATACTTTGAAGAAACCTTAGGGGCAGATCAAGGACACTTGTTTAGACCCAATAAAAGGTACAAAATTAAATGGATGGTAAGGATATATGGTATAAATGGGACTGAGGAAGATAATCTTCATTGATTTTCTTACTGAAATGTAACCGAATAGTCTAATGAAATCAGAAAGATAAAATAAATAGTGTATATTCTATTATTTTGAATTCAAAATTTAAAAGGAAAAAGAAAGAAAAGTTAAATGAATTTTTCCTCTTTGACTCTTCTTCATAATGTTATTTACACAATCTTGCACCTAATTACGATTTTAAAGTGAGCCTATGTTCCTTATCAGTGGTCTTAATTAACTTTTAAGTTGAACCAATTGCAGGGGAAACAAAGGCATTCAATATAATGTCCTTGGAGATATAAGATTCTTTTTGCCAAAAGTCAAGCAATATGGGACTATATGTCTTCACTAGACCAAGCAAACAATGCCAATACAATCACCATTTCAGAGTAAAGAAGATGCTGACATTGCCTTCAAGATAAGTTAATCTTGATGCTTCCATACTTATTAAATAATCTCGATTTGACCACAAGTAATTACTATGAAAAATCTTCGCTTTCTTCCACCCGATCCTATGGGCATGTGAAGAAGCAAGAACTTCGCTCATTATTTCAGTCATGATCATATTTGGTAAATGTCAAACTCAGTACTCTCTACTACGTACAACTCCTACCAATCTTCTTAGCTAATAAGATAGATTAGTGGTATAATTTTGTATGCTATCACTCAAGGACATAGATTTCAAATGTTATTACTTAAAATCATGTCTAATTAAACTCAGCTCTACATAGCAAACATACAACTAATTAATAGCTGATGAGCATATATTCATTTAATGTAGTCTCCGTCGATCCTTGCAATAAAAACTCTCATGTTTGTCGAATAAATGGGCCATTGTGTACAGACATGGACGGGACAAACAATTTAGAGCATGAAAGGTCAAGTACTGTTACAAGCATTCTGATGAACAGAAATCTTCCACTTATAGTACTCAAACAATTTTATATGCCTAAGTTCATGAATTAATTGTCTTAATTATGCATAATTATATTATAATTCTTTGAATAGGAATGTTCAAAGAATGAATTTTTAGGATTTCAATAACTTATATTAAGTTAATAGTGCAAACCTCAACTTGTACAATATTGCACAGATAGGATATGACACACTACAAAATCATTTTATGGGGTACAAGATCTTCCCGAATCCCAAGTAAAAGGAAATATATTCCTATCATATATTAAAAAATTCAAATAATTAAACAAAATATATTGTGGGGGGTAGAAAGTATCCAAGATAATTACGTCAAAATTATCTAATCATTTAAACTTTTTAAATAAGATCGTTTAATTAACATGTTAAACTGGACGAATTCATGAAACTGTAGTTGAAAATCAAATCCCCTCTTTACGTCACAAAATGTGTTTTGGAAACTCTAAAATTTTTTTGAATAGAGGAAACGAGGTAGTTACTATAAAGAGGAGTATGTAATAATATGAAAAAACTATCTTCTGATTCATAAAAAATCTGTAGGATTAGGGTTTTTGGTATGTGGATCTAGGGTTTTTTGATAGATATTTATATATTTAAACTTGAATATACGATCCGAGTGACTTTGTCTGTGGTCCTGATCAGGAAATTAACTCTTCTGTATATTTTCTCTCCCCCTATGAAATTAAACTGTTTGTTTCCCTACTTGTCACTGTTACACTATCCTTAAACTGAACAGAATTTAACGATAAAATCCAATCCCACAAACAAGAAATCATAACTTTTACTTACCATATTAACTTCTTCCTCAGACATCCTTAAATTCAGCTAACTGGATTGCTGGGATTCAGGTTTACTTCTGCTACGTGTGGATTCAAAGTTCTCTTCTTTTTCTTCTTCTTCTTGTAGGGAATCCCTCTGGCCTTTGCTTGACACTCCTTCACTTTCCTCAGGTACATCCGAATGGATCCATTCCCAAAAGGGTTCGACTCCGATGATCCACCATGTTCTTCGTAAGCAGCGCGTAGCCGTCCAATTAGAGCATCGAGGCTACCCCAAGCTTGCTTAAGAGGACAAGTACAAGGAGCAGGAGGATCAGGTTGTCCAAAAAACATACAACCTTGTAAATGAACCTTAGTTTTTCCAAACTGGTCGAGGTATTGGAGAAATTCAAGCACATGGTTGCAATTGCACTGGGATACTGAAATTGGAGGTCTTTGATTCTTTAAGTACTGTCCGAAAGTGTTCCAGTCCCTCCTCTTTTGCGATTCGTATCGGCTCAACGGCTGCGTCGTCGGTGGCTGCTGCTGCTCGCCGCCTGTGGATCTAATCGATCCTTCTGCAACGTCGCTAGACATGATCGTTGCAGAAGAACCCACGTTCATTTCTAGTCGACTCTAAATTTATCGAGAATAAATCTTGTAGCCTGTTTTGGGGCAAGAAATATAGGGGAGAAAAGGGGAATGGTTCAGTGGAGAAAGATGAACATCACATCTACAGTCTATTTGAGGAGACACGATATGGGCCCTGGAGGTGCGTTTGTTCTTCCTTTCTTTCTTCTTTTTTCTTTTTTTCTCCTCCCCTTTTAATTTTCTTCTTCTCACTCTATATATATGTATCTATATGTTTTATACATATTTCTCTCTATCTCTCATGTCATGCACTCATTTTAGATCGTTTTTAAATGCAATTGCCCTTTTCAAATATCCATTGATCATTTAATTAGTACAATTATTAATTATGGAGTTCATTAATTAACATTATTCAACAATTTTATAATTACCCCGTGACTCAAGTGAGTCGGTGCCATATATGCTTCAACGAGATTCATAAGGATTTGGCTGTTACATCAAAAAAATAGATTTTCTACGAGACGTTTATCACTCAACTGGATGATTAAAGCATTTATTCTAGTGAAGTCGAAAAATCTAATTAATCAGCCCATATTTATTTGGTTTTACAGCTAATTAGGTAATATGTTGAGGATTGATTCTTTTGATCAACGGAAAAATAACATGCAAGAAATCTACGCAATTGTTCAATGCGTTTTTGAATAATTGGTAAGAAATTGAGAGAAATATCAAAATATATATGTAGTGTTGTAGCTTTTAAAGTTGGGGAAAATTGCACTAGGATTCCTTATAATTAACTAACTTTTGAAATAATTTTGTAAAGAAATAAAATCTAATGACTGCTTGTTAGTAATATAATTAATTAATTAATTTAATAAAAATAAAAGACAATATTGTATTATTGTATGTATGTCCCATATCCGTCCAAGTCCCGCATGACATCTTTCGTCTTTGATTGATCCTAGGAAACAATGAATCGAGACACTACCGGTATCGTTTCACAATTTCGGTGTGAAATGTTTAAAACATGGCATCCCCCAAAAAAAAAAATCCTAGATCCTAAGTTGAGTTCCTCTCTTATCAACATATAAAGTAACCAATATACTGAAATAATATAATTACAGACCACGCCAATAAGGTGTAGCGGGCCGTATGTTACAATTATCAAGTCAGTACATGGAGAGCGAAAAATAAGTTTAGAAGATAAATGAAAAGGCAATAAATTCAAAATCATATATAATTAACTATATATACAAGGAGGGCAGATCCAAGATTATTAATTATACAGGTTGTAATATATACAAGAAACAACAATTTCACAATTTCAGTGTGAAATATAAAACATGGCATTAAGCTACAAGTACAACTTTAAAGTAAAATGTCAATATTCGCTGACTTCCCCAAAAAAAAAAAAAAAAATGGAGTCCTGGATCCTGATTTGAGCTCCTCTTATCAACGTATAAAGTTACCTATATACTGAAATAATGTAATTATTATAGACCACGTCAGTAGGGTGTAGTGGGACGTATACTACATAACTAGGGCTAACATTATTTTTGTAAATATTTTTCTATATAAAATTTCAAAAAAAAATTCGGGCCAACACAGGCTGCCTTTGGCTAAATCCGTCCCTAAAGCAACGCAATAGTTGCATTAACCCAAATGATCACACCAATGTGATGATTGTCTTAGCTTTGTGGCGCAGATCACAATATAGTGGTAAGCTATTTGAGTCTTGCCTATCGTGACGATCTTCAAATCATTCATTTTCATTGTGTCTATGTTTTATACGCAAAGGAAGACATCTTGAAGCCCCATATGAAAGATGGGTATCGGCAATGTTCGTGGTGTGACATATACACGCGTTAATTTTTTTATTGATCTAATCCACGATAGACGAGGGGCATGCAGTGACCCAATAAAAAAAGGTTCAAACTCTGGAATTCTTCATTTTGCTCAAGATTTCAATGACATGACTGGCTGCTATTGAAAAATGCCAAATCCGATTTGATTTTTTGGCATTCAATGGATTAATACATTATTAATTTGGGTCATAATCATCACTCATGAAGCCTATCAACCCACAATCACATAAATTAATATATTCCTCTAATCTATTGCTAATCATATTTAATGGTTGATCTGTCATCCATTGTTTTGCTAACATAATCAGAATTATATATTATGGGTAAAAATTTACCCACAAACCAAATTTCTAGCCAACATACGCTATATGATCTCCGATTTCAAATTTAATACAATTTGATCTGTTTAAAATTCGTCAAACATTTGAACCTCCAAATTTTGAGATTGGATGTTTAATTAGATCTGAGATAACCAATGTCGTCTTTCAAGACAACAAGGCTATAAAACCGGTCAGTGGTTAAGTTATATTATAAGAATAAAAATATATTAATTAATAATTCTATCGCATTGTTTAGTGTCTTTTGCATTGAGTTCACGAGTGGATTATCATCGGTTTGACTGTGTTCCTATTTTTCTAATGCCCCATTTACATGGGTTATGAATGAAGTTAATCTTCCTCCGAAAAAATATATATATTTTTTCTTTTATAAAAAAACCAACGTTAATTTGTTCTAATTTAAATTTATTGAGATTGTCGGACTTCAATTTGTTCGGTTTTGATTTTCGTCTAATAAAGAGATTATTATATTTTATGGTAAGATTCATTATTTTCAAGATCGGAAGAGCACACGTCTGCAAAACCCCTGTATATATGGGACAATAAACTATAATAAATGTGAAAAAAAACCACACGGGTGAGGAATTGAACATTCCATGGCCTCAGCCTTAACCGCTAATCAAACCGGCTAAGGTTATATTGATATTGGCTACACTTAAGTTAATTTATGCGTAGTTAAATTAATTAATTAACAAATCTTAACATTTTAATGGTCTTATTGTAAACAGTACCTAGAATCCCCCTATTATAACTAGAAACACGTTTGTTATCTGAATTGCCGATCTTTTTTCTCTTTTAATTTTTCTTATAAGAATCTAAATTATTATTATTATAGTGCATTTGATTGTAAATTATTTTTCATGGAAAATGTAATTTTCTACCTAAATTTTCATAGTGTAATAAAAAATGGCTTTATTTTCTATGGAAAATATTTTCCATCTTAGGCAAAAAAATAGAGATTTTTGAAATTTGAAATTAAGAAAAATGAATTCCCATTGGGAGATAGGAAAATATTTTCCATAAAAAGTCAAATTCAAATTCTTTTTCCACCCTCCATTCAAAATCACCCTGAGACATACCAACTAGCTAGAGGCTATTTGATACCTTATTTTTTTTTTTTTTTGGGTTTTTCACCATTACGAGCACCCACACCTGCCCGCCTCTAGGTTTTGGTGTAGGAGGTAAATCGCAGGATGTGCTTGGATTGGTTAGGGTTGGTGTGCATTTCTACTGACTTTTACCAAGGGCCTGAAGGCTATTCAATACTCTTGTGTGACCTTCTATTTGTTTTCTAGTCGATATTCCAAGTTGTTCTTTAAAACGCTAATCATGACATACGTGTAGTTTTTCTATTAGTTCGTTGAACACATCCCTTCAATCTGGGTTAAATTCAAGACATGTGCCTTGACATTTGTCAGCTGTGAGATTGTGTGGAATCACATCATCTAAAAATTTAAATCATTATTATTTATAATAAATGAAAAAATTCAAATACTTATAGAGTACTATATGATTAATGAAGAACTCACATGTGGGTTCTTGAACCCTATTTTTGAGACTTTTGAAACCATGTATACCCTCGTAAGGTTTTAGATATTTTCTCTTTATAAATAATGTGCTTTTCTATTCTACGTGGTTGAATCGGATTCGCAATAGAGGTTTGAAAAAACAAGACCATGAAAAAGATAATAAATCAAAAATAGCATGGAGAGGCTGCAAAATGTGTCGTGATTCATGGAAAGTTGGACATTTTGTTCGTGAAATGGGTCCATCCTTTTCCAAATGTCTCCGTGGTATCATTTGGATACTTGCAGTTTGATATCAAAAGCCATCATTGTTTTTTTTTTTTTTTTGACGTTATAAGTGCGTCCGTTTCGTTTAGATAAATTAAGGCTTGTTTGGTACATTTTATTTTTATAATTTATAAATTTACCTATCATTGATTTTATAATTACTCAATAATCGCTACACATTTCAAATTTTAATTAAATCTTCACGACTCATTTCTACTCATTATAAATTCCCTTTATAAATAGATTTTATAAATCTAACCAAACGAGTCCTTAGTTTTCTTTTCTTTTTTCTTTGTTTCGATTATTTATTATATTCATTTAATAATATATTCTTACTTAAATCGTCAACTTATACAATTATTAATTTAAATAAAGGACTCATTTATAAATAAAGATAAACTTTAAAAATTATTCTATTAAAAAAATAACTATAAAAACTATTGTATAATTTACTTTTTCAATAACATTTTGGGTGAATAGTGACACTGCGCTTTTGTTATTATGACAACATTAATTGCACTACATGCCCTTCACATTTACGAATTATTATATATATGTTAATTATTAATTTTTTTAGTCAGATTTTTATTAATACTTGCAGTTACTTAATTTTCCTCACTTTTAAAACACGCTAAAAACCTTTCAAGAAGAAGAAGAAAATGCTATGAAATCTATTATACTAATTGATAGCGCATTGTGGAATAACACAATGAAAGAATTTTTAGGAATATAAATGTAAAACAATTTAAAGTTCATGGATGAGCAATGTAATTAAATCAGGGTGTGTATATAAAAAGTTTAGTGCTAATATAATTTCTCCAACATTTTTAATTCTTGTGAAAAATCAAATAAGCCTATATATAAATGAAACGGTCCAGATGGAGGCATGGTACAACATACAACTGAATGATTAACTCGCGCTACATGCTTCTAAGCTTTTAGATTTTTCATATTTTTCATCCTTATTTATATCAACTTTGTGAGGCAATTGAATAATTTTCACTAAAAATGAGAGATCTAGTCCTTCAAAAACAAGTAAAGGAAAAATAAGTGGGTAGCCAAGGTTCCCAAGTTTTACATTCATTTGTACCTTCGTTTATATCTGGAGCAATAGATTCCCAGCCTCTGGTGTTTGAATTTTCCTCACAGAAGTCGTCATTTATTTCTCTCTTTTAATATTTTGTTTCTCTTCTTTATTTCTCATGTGGTGAATTATATTACACTTAAGGATATTTTAGGGATTTATATGGACCTTTTAATTTGATATTAATTTTAATTAGATCTAAAACAGAAAAAATAAAAGAGACAAAAAAAGGCACGCATAGTTCACGCCTAGGTGCGCCTAGGCACACTTTTTCACACATAAGCTCGTTTAATTGTGTTTAATCTTAATTAATTAATTGGTAAATATTTTGAGTTGACCTACTTTTTAAATTCTTTTGGTCAAAGTGGCGCGTTTTCTAGGCATTTTTTAGAACGCCACTTAAAACTAGTATTAACTACGGATGTCAATTACACGACGCTCTTCCGATCTCTGTGGGTCTTGATCCGAATATGGCAAAAATATTCTACCCTCAAGTTGACATGGTAGATTACGCTGGGTCATTTTCTGGTTGATCTGGATCCCGAAGCAGGCCAGGTTGGTCTTGAGCCGAAACAACCCACTACGTTGCTAGATCGGAAGAGCACACGTCTCAGATGCGGGAAGGCTCTTCTGGAAAAAGGGCGCATTGATATGGGAGGTCATGCTTAACCTCTCTTTGCTTTTGTTTAAATTAAAAAATTATTTTAAAATAAGTGAAAATGTAAAAAAAAAAAGATAATTAGACACCCCTTTTAGATAAGAGCTTGTTTGATTCTCATTATTTCTCATTCTTATTATTTCTCATTATTCTCTCAAATTATAATTTTACCTATCATTAATTTGACAGTTGATTTGATAATTGCTCAACTACAACCACATATTTTAAATCTTTTTACATTCTCAATACACATTCTACCTCTCTTCTTATTATAATTTTCCCAGATAATGAGAATCAAACAAGCTCTAAGACATTTATTTTTACACTTTTGAATAAAAATAATCGAAAATATACCCCTTTTATTTATTTTATTATTTTTATAATAATTAAATTATTTATTATTTTAATTTTATTATTGGTGTGTATATATATATATATATATATATCATCCACAAAACCAAAACCCTAGCCACCATCTATAAATTCTTCAACAGCATCACACTCTTCAAACCCGGGCCGCCACCGCAACCACGACGACACCCTAGCCGTCGCTGCCGTCACCACCGTCGCCGCCAACACCACAACCACCTACCGATTGAAAGCATGGAAAGAGGACTTGAATCGAGGAGGAAGGTGCTGCCGTGAACAACAGCTGTTCGGGGTGATAGGTTCTTGCTGCAAACAGTAGCAGTCGTCGGCAGGCAGCAACGTCTCACATTTCTTTCTTTCTTTCTTTCCTTTTTTTTTTTTTTTTTGATGGTTTATGAAAAGAATTTTTAGTTTCTGTTTTCTTATCTTTTTTTTTTTTAATTTTTCATGGTTTATGAACAGAATTTTCCGTTTCCACTTTTTTTTATTTTATAATTTTAATTTCATTTAACAGTGAAACCAATCTCCTATGTGTCACTATTTTCGAGCATGTTACCATTTTCCAACTTGTTACGAATTTGTTTTCCTTTTTTTATTTTCATTTTTTTTTGTTGTTTTTGTTACCATTTACGAGCGTTTGTTACCATCCTGATTTTCTTGGTTTTTTATGTTACTATTTCCGTTGTGCTACCAATCTTCTTCTCTCTTCTTGTTTCTCTTTTGAAATTTTTTTTTTAGAGTTTGTTTTGTTACCATTTACCCTTGCTATTAGCGTTTTCCGGTTGAATTTTTTTTTGGTGGAATTTTTTGCTACCATTTCCCGATTGTATTTGTCAATGCGATATTTTCTAGATGGTAACATTTGCTCTCCAAATGGTAACATTTATTTTCCGAATGACAACATTTGTTACTGTGTTTGTCGTGGCGGGAGTTGTCGTCAGTCCGGAGTTGAAAGCGTTGGTGGCGGTGATGGTAAAGATGACTACTATATATTTTATTGAAAAAAATTAGTGCTTTTAATAATAAATTACTAAAGAATTGAATTTTAATTAAAATTAGTTGATAGTAGTTTTAAAATAGGAAATGACATTTACTAAAGTACAAGGTCAATTACCTTGTTAATTTCATACTCTTTGTTATTAATATTGTACCAAGTTAATTAATTTCTGTTGGCGCAATTACTAATTAATAATTGGTGACGTTAATTATTTCACCTGAATATCCATCTCAGAATGGGCAGATTGGCATAATATTAGTTTCTCACTGACCAATATCCATCTTCTTTGAGTGTATGGGGCAATAGTGGGAGGAGAAGACAATGGAAATTGGGCGGGTAATTGGAGACAATAATTTCTGCAATTTGGATGTTTGGCTATATATTGAATTAGAGTGTGTTTGGATATAGATGTTGTAACACCCTGTAAAATTTTAAAGCAAGTTGTCATTCAATTGAATGATGAAAATTGAAATATGACCATATGATTGTACTTGAATGGTTACAAGACTATCAATAGTTACAATATAATAATGAGATTGCATTGAATTAAAAGATTGTTACTCAATTGACGATAGAGAAAGAATTCGGTCCTCAATTGACATAAACTAAAGTACCGTGACTTAATCGAAAGATAATGCAAAGGAGAAGGACTTCTCAGATAAATTCCCGCCAAGTGTGCGGTACCATATTACACCACGTGTCATAATGTCATTGGCGGAACTCAAATTTTATTAAAACTAACTCAATTTCAATTATTATATAAAGGCCTAAAGGCCCTCAATCTTCTCCCCCAACAACAAACCATCCCCTTTCTCTCCCAAGCCCCAAAATTCGTCCAACATAGCCAAGAGAAGGAGAAAACCAATAAAAGATCACCAAAACACTTATTTATCCTTTTATAATGGTCCCTTACCATATATGGAAGGATTATAGCTTGAAAAATAGCTTTAATCAAGGTTTTAATGACGTTTTTCTACTTGAGATCATTCGAAGAAGATTTGAGGTAAGTAACTATCACTTTGATTTCCTTTTTAACGTTGATGATATTTTGAAATGCTAAGCATGTATTTGATTAAAGCAATGAACATGGATTTTGATGCTTTGAAAAGAAAGATTGATATATTGCATTTTGAATCACTAGTTGCTCTACTCGTTCTGTATCTATTCTGCTCTGCTCTGTTGCCACACTAGGAGCCATCTAATGATACCGAGATAGGCGACGATTAGTGTTGTATCTATTCTGTATCTGTATTAATCTGTCTGAAATTCTGGTAGGGGTCAACCGTGATTCAAATGTGGATCCACTTATGATTGAATTGATATGATTCTGGTGCGCACCACGGGTAGTAGTTTAACTAATGATATGACACATCTGTGCATTGAAAAGTTTTGTGCATTGAATGATTTTCGGGAAAATAAATCTTTCATATAAAAGGTAAATCAAAGGGTTTTTGTTACTCACTGAATACTTCGTACTCGTTCCCTTCTTTACTACAATTTTTGTAGATGATTGAAACTATAACATCTGAAAAGCAAGGCAAGCCAGGAGTTGGATCGTGTTCGTGAAATGGAGTAGAGTTGTGCACGTAGTATAAATCTCTGCCTTTGAAGTTACTATAACTTTAATAGTTTCATGCCCACCTCTATAGTATGTATGTTTTTACATCCTACAACATATAAGAAAATAGTGAGTTATAATCTTTATATTGATTTGAACTCTACTCTTCCTGTAAAAGTTTTCTAATGACTTGGCGCATTTTAGTAATCAATGAAAGATATTTATTAATACAATTTCTTGTGTTTTTATATTTCTTGAAAAACCTAGCTTTAATGTTTTTTAAAAAGTTTAACGATTTGTTAACTTATATAATTAGCTTTGTATATTAAACTCTATAAGACAAGATAAATTGAATCGTTCTGCACGTCCCGTCCCCGCTGTTTGAATTAAAGCTTCCGCTACAGAATTTGTAAAGTAACATACGATATTCAGAAATATTAGAAAATTAGTGGGGGCGTGACAGATGTATTGTTTTGAATAAGAAAAGAATGATAGATATGTATCGTTAGATCTAATAAGATGAATGGTGAAAATCAATTGTTAAGGTTATTTGTTAAAGTCATTAGTCCTCGAAACGCTCCCGTTTTTCAAAATCATATTATAAAAGGAGGTTTTTATGTAAAGAACCCATGTAAAAAAATTGAAAATTCTAGAAAAATACAAATGGGTCACAGCCCAAATCGACCCGATCTGCCCAGATCTTTTGATGGATCACGTGGTGGGGGAGGACCGAACCAAATTGAGGCCTTGGTTGATTCTCTTTAAATTTCCTCTTTATAAATTTACCTACCATGATTTGACTGTTGATTTGATAACTACTCAACAATCACCATGCATTTCAACTTTCAATTAAATCTCCTCCACATATTTCAACTCTTTATAAATTCATTTTATAAATTAAAACTTTAAAGAGTTTCAAACAAGCCCTGAATCCACTCCATTACCATCCCCATTAATTAATTGATTTATATATATATATATATATTTCAATTGATGATCAGAATTTCATATAAGCTCGAATCTTCTCAATTTAGAATTTAGAATTTCATGCGATTCATTCATAATTTCGTATATAGGGGTTCATGTTCAAAATCCCAACAAATTCTAATAATATTAATTAAAACTCTACCGTGTGTTATTTCCTTGAATTTGAGCAGGAGTATTTTGTAACTTGAAATCTACAGATGAGAATACGTAAAAGTTAATCAATTGAATTGCAACTGAGCAGCACAATAGTAGCTGAGAATGTGTTCCACGCCTTTGCTTTCAATCTATCAACGGTAATTAGAGCATCTCCAAGGGGTTTCCCTATATTTAAGGGAAAACCCTTTCCCAAATATAGGGGAAATCATTAGTACACTTTAATGGTATCTCCTATATTTAGGAGAACCGATCTTCTTTTTATTTTTCACACTCCAATGTTAACAATCTTAACTTTTTTTTGTTGAGTTTATCGTACTTGTGTCGTTCCCATTTGAAATAGAATTTCATTTCTTTTAAGCTTTAGACTACAATAGTGATATTTAATAAAAATTAAAAAAATAAAAAATGTATAATATTTGAATTATAAAAAATAAATCCATAGTATTAATAAAAAAAACAAAGAATTTGGAAAGCAAAATTAGAACAATTAAGTGTTAAAAAACTGAAATTAATTCATGAATGGCATTGTCACAATTAAAATAGTGGCAAATTTGTAAATAATCAATGGCATTATCATAAATAATTAACCAGTGTTCCTCTAAATATGAAGCAACACTATTCACCTCCTCTATATTTGGGGTTGGTTTAGGGAAACCATTGGAGATGAACATATCTCAAATTTGGGGGATTCCCCTTATATTTGAGGTACCATTGGGGATGGTCTAATGAATTTAATTGGTCTCCATAATTCCATAATTTCTTTGATTTGGTTCGAAGATCCAAACATTTTAGAAAGTGAGGCCAATCAGTAACTCAAATTTTCCTGTTAAAAAAATTACGGAAATACAATCCAGCTTAGCAATTTACTGAAAACACCATTTTTTAATGTAGATATATTAAACTACAATATGTCGATACTTTTCATCATTCGGGGGTGTCCCCAATCATAGAATTTAATGGAATTTAGAATTCCATAACATCATAGGTGTCCTTAATTTAGATTTCTATGGAATTTATCAAATTTTGATGTCATCAACTTGGATTTTAACAGATTCTATAAAAATCCAGCATCCTCAAACATTCCATGGATTTCTTATATGAATAGATTGGGATGGATTTAGTTGGAATTACAAGCTATATATATGAAGAAAAAATTCTGCACAAAATCCTACCTTCCCTCCCCATATTTCAAAATCCATTTTTCCCAATTGAAAAAAAAAGATTGTATATTGCGAAAAGGAAAAAAATCAGAATGTATGTCTATCTCTCTTGTATCTCTCCTCTACGTATCGTCTTCTTCTCTCAACCTCTCAACGCAAGTTCCACCTTCATTGCTATCCTCATATGACAACAATTTGATAAGGTAATTTCAATCTTCTCTATTTATAAAAAGCTTTCATTCAATGATTTGCATTTTTAAGTCGATTCTTGGTTTTGTGAATAATCACCGTAGGGTTGATTTGTTGGCTTGTATTGCTGACATTCTTGATTTTATAGATAGAATAATCAATAGGAAAAATTATACATGCAATAGGAAAAAAACTAATTTCAAGAATCGTATAATTATAAGAAAATTATGTAACAATATCAACCCGAACAAATTATTACCCAACCGTAATACACAATCTGTTTTGCAATATAGTGCAATGCTCAGCCTATTATACAATGATGTATATTGTGAAAATTGGGAATATTACCCAATAGCATCATTGTATAGTAGACTTTGGAATACTCAGTCTATTATTACAATAATGTATATTACTTTTTCAAAGCCCTTGATCTGTTTTCCTAAGACCACCTTGCTGACTTAGTAATATACAATCTACTAGTTAAACCACCCGTGCATTACATGGGTAGAAAAACTTACTAAAATACATTATTAGATAGTTAAACATAAATTTGTAATATTTACACCCATAAATTTGTAATATTTACACCCATGTAGAAAATATAAAAAACACGTGTGCTCTTCCGATCTAATCAATAAGCTCAATAGACTTAATAATCGTAAAGTTCAAGATCGTTTAAAAGACAACATACATTCTTATATATAATATTTCGTACATATATATAATAATGGAAAAAATACATGTTACCCGTCTCATTTTAAAAAAATCCTAATAAAACTAACAAATTCAAAAAAAGAAAGTAAAATAAATTAAAAATTTAAATAATATTAAGCTCACTAATACACACAGTAGAGATGGTGAATTAACTAATTATGATATATTAGAGTTTATTTTAGAATTGACATTTTAGATTTATATTTTAATTTATTAGTAAAAAAGATTAACAAACAAAACAAATAAGTAAAATAATTAAGGTTTAGATGTTAAATCTAATGGTCACAGGTTCAAGTTTTTACTGAGTTCTTTCACTAAATTTTTTGTTAAAAGGAAAAGAAACAGTTACCGCAAAATTTATGAAATAAAAAAGGCAGAAACATTACGGTACAAAAGGTATCGAGACTTAAGTAGATTAATTAATATATAGATCGGAAGAGCAAGACAGGGCAACGCTCACCCTTGGGATTTGGAGCATTGTACTGAATAAATTATCATTCACCGTATTGTTTGTTTTGTTTTGGTTGCAGACATTCTTAATTCTTAATTATGCAAATTATGCATGCAATAGGAAAAAAACCAAACAATTATACATAGAGTAATCAATATGTGAAGAATTGGTCACTTGGATTACTTGAGTTTTGCGAAGACACGTATGATTTCAAGTTTCCCTCAGAGATAGTTTTTATTGAATATGTTAAAGTACACTATAAATAGGATGAAATACTTTGAAAGAAAGTTAAAAATAAATAGATAGATATGGACATATGTGGCAGGGATCATGAGATGATCAATTACATTAGAGTAGGGGTTTCGAAAGAAGATGATACATATTAAGCAGTAAGAAAAAGCAGACCACAATCACGATCTTGCAATTTTTAAGTCAGCATATCTGTTTCTCATTTAGAACGCAAGCTGAGTTAGTATTGGCTTGTACATGATTGCATAATTTTCTTTGCAAAGAGTGTCGTTCTGATGAATTTCCTATTGAACTACATGACGAAGTTTCATCTCAATCATATTTATTAGATAGAAATTGAAGATGATGTGGACATTCTCCAAACTTAAGAAAAATAAAAAGAAAATGCAAATCAATGGAGAAACAACATAACTCAAGAAATGTGGATAAATGCCTTAAATGAAGACAACAGAGATTGCTTCAAAAGACTATGATTATCCGTAAAAATCCATTAATTCTGTGTTTGAGGACACCCAATAAATTCCACTAAAATCTATTAAAATCCACACAAATCTATGGTATATAGTTCTATAGAATTACATTAGAATCTGATAGAATCTGTGGAATTATATTAAAATATATAGAATCCATAAATCTTAAAAAATCTTTCAAATTCCATGTTTAAGACACCTCCTTAAATCTAAATTGAACACATTCAAACTTATTCTAGAGAGTTTTTCCTGAAGTGATTTTTTGAGAAAATTTGAAGAATTAAAGAGAGATTATAGGAAATTGTGAGATATATATTTGTAATATTCAATATATGGTTATTATTGAAATTTAACTTGTTAACCTACTATTTAACCGATTAGATATACGAAGAATAACCACTCAAAGTTGTTAAAAAAAATCATTAAATTTCAAGTTTGAAACATATTCTCCATCATGATTGGCCTTTGCCATCCAAAAATTGCAATGGGGAACAGGATTCCAATTATGGAGCAATATGCCTCAAAAGAGTTGGAAAAGCTTAGACAATGATTTCAAAAACAAGCACTATATAAATAAAAACTAATAATATTCCTCTTGCCGGTAGATTTCAATTTTTTTAAAGTTTCTTTTTTTCTTTTATAAATTTTGGCACCTTACGTTTTCATTTGTAAAAGCACCCAATGCAGGGGTTGAGTTGAGTATATATAAAAGAAAATATATGATAGTTCTCTAGTAGACAGGTGTCTTCATCTTGAACTTTATAATATATTTTAGAATTACGTATAATTTCAGGTGTTCTCAATTTTAGATTTTAATGAATTATATTAAACTTCTATATTATTAAAGATTTTACTTCAACTATCTCATTAAATTTAGATGTCCTCAATTAATTTGGATTGAGTTGGATTTTTCGATACGGGTAGATTTATATGGATTTCACATTAGAAAACATATTTTACCAAATTCTTTATAAAGTTCATATACTTTATATAAGATTCTCATAGAAGCGCTGGAATAATTTTTAAAATCTTTCATTCATAAAATTTGATAGAATACTAATTTGATAAAATTCATTAAATCAAAAGAAGACATCTACTTATCTTAAAAGTAATAATAGTTTAAAAAAAATACAATACTATTATTATTATTATTATTCAATGTCACGTGACAAACACGTCTCATATTCTTTTACGAGACACATTATAGCAGGAAAATAAATTGAAATCTCGGTGGGCCATTATTGATGGTGTAGCCAATCACAACACATGGGTTGTGGGACAATGTGTTTTCTCTTTATTTCCATTTTCCTCCCTTCCTTTCTTTGGTGGGTTCTTGATGCCCTAAAATAGATTTTAGACAAGAACAATACATGTAAGAATGAAAGAAAAATGAGTACTGATAAGAAATCAATAGAAAGTGGTATGTTATATTTGGCATGCTACATGAACAAAGAAAGCGATGGAATCTGATTCTCATCTTAAACCCTAAGTTCTTGTTAGATGTTACAAAGTAAGAGAGGATTGACTTTTAGTTAATTGAAAATGTCCATTTAGAATAAAATTCTAGTATTTTAGGCGTATCATACTCTAACCTCACGCACAAGGACCCTAATGCTACATGCGGGATGTTGATTAGTCTAAAGTATTTAATTTTTTTTTGTACATTTGTTTGAAAACGTAGAAAAGTAAAAGAAATCTCAACTTGGTACCAAATTAAGACAATTTCAAAATGCCTTAGAAGTAATAGAAAACAACATCACGTCACACATGATGTGGCTATTTTCTATTAGTTGTCAGGCTCCGTGATCTGACTCAATAAAAATCAGCTTAAAAGTAAAGATAACCACAATTATTCAAATCCCCCTCATTTTTCTTCTTCTTCTACTCTTTTTTTTTTTTTTAAAGTACAATTGCTCATCTTTATTCTTACCATGAAGTTATGCGTGGGAGTTCTCGATGTAACGCGCATACATATATAACAACATAATCCAAGCTCAAGAGTACAAGTGCAACTCCCTAAAATGACCTTCTAGACGGGAGTTGGCCTGTTTAGCACGTCTTAGAACGTCTGTATATTAAACACATAATGGTACGAATAAATTAAATAAAAAATTATGCTGAAAATCAAGATGTTACATTTTTGAAATAGTTTGTTGGGCAGTCACTTTCATTTCAATATATTATTCCTCCCTAATTTGTTTGCTTTTCCCCTAAAGTTAGTCCGTTGCCCCCTCCTCCTTTGGCACTCATTCTTTTCTTTATAAAGACAAACCGTACGATCTCTTTTTGTTTTTTGGCCTTCTCTTTTGGCAAAATTAGGTGGTAAAGCCTTTCTTTCGTTAGTTTTAATTTTAATTTTTATTTATTTATTAGACACTATCAATTTTTCATTTATACAGACATACTAGTTTTAGACCAGATATTAGACTCTCACCACGTACCCGTATGCAACCCTTAGTGAACAAGCATGTCGGAGAAAGAATAACCATAAGTGAAGAAGAATGTCGGGTAAAGAACGTTTAGTAACGTTGAAGAAGTTTTGTTTAAAAGGCATACTCAATCTTGAATTCGTTCTCATATGAAAGTACAATTAATTATCTTGAGAGAGAAGAAAATTTTCACAAGCGCACAGTGCCACATCCATTGTAACAGGTGTTCACATGGACACAGTATTGATTAGTAGAGGTAAAAAAAAACCTCTAAATTTAAAATTGAACAAGACTGAGTTTCTTCTTCTTCTTTTTCTTTGAGTATAAGGTGGGGATCGTATGGTGGGATGATGACTCGAAATGCGAATCAAATATATCAGTGAAGCGGTGTTTTTACCATTAGTACAGACCCTAGTCATGACTGAGTAACTAAATTATGAATGGATTTCTCAAAAAAAATTGGGAATAAAGTTGATAAGCATACTTGACCCGGGCTTCATGAGTTCCACCATCATGTGAATAGGATGAAACGATCAACGATTTTTGTATGTATATGTGTTTCTAAAATACCTTTGAAATATTGCCCAAAATAATGTTTTCTGCTATTGAAATGTGAATGCCAAGGACTCAATCTAAGCCTTTTCCATATGTTATCGATGCTTTTAGTTAACCAAGCAATTAAAATGTCTTTTATTTTTCATAAATGTTTAGTATTTTATTGTAAAAGGTGTAAATGATAAAAACAAAATTCCCAAAAGAATTGTAAACTCGACATATATGTCATTACGTTGGACACGTGTAATACATGTTTTACAATTTTGTTCTTGTTGATTCAACGAGATCATTTTCATACAACGAAAGTGAAGTCAGATCAATCAACTCTGATAGTTATACCCGATATGCGTATCATGAACGCTATTATTTTGTCGACCACTATTTGATACCATAATTCATCCACAGTAGTTGAACCGAAAATCAAATCAAATCAAAACGTGTAAAAGGTATAAATGACAAGAAAAAAAATTCCCTAAGAATTGTGAACTCGATACATACATTCAACAGTGTAATAAAAGTTTTACAATCTCGTTGATCATGTTGATTCAGCGAGATCATTTTCTCACAGTGAAAGTAAAGTTAGATCAATCAACTCTGGTACTTATATCCAACATGCGTATCATGAACGCTATTATTTTGTCGACCGCTATTCGATACTAGTTATAATTCACGCACAATCGAACCGAAAATCAAATCAAATCTTTTTTACTGTGAATGAAAGGAATATCGATCTTGTGAATTAGTAGAAAGAAGAGCAAGTTGTTGAATCTCATTGAAGAAATCACACTTTATCACAAATTGCTTTAGTTTCAAAATTATAAAGGACTTATCATTCCCGTGAATGGCCCTACACTCCAAGTGCACCACTCCAATTAAAGGCCCCCACTGTATTCATTCATTCCATTCCTTTCCAATTTCAATATTTTATATTACTTATTATTTTTCCCCATTATTATTGCTATTAATCAATGTTTTGAAAATCGAACTAATTTTATCAATTTGATTGGAGAAACTCAAACGAATACTAGCCTGTAATGTGGTAACGACTGCATATCCGATCTGTTTTGATGCGTTGATCATCATATTCGTTTGAGAATTAAAGTTATCGAGTTAACTAGTTGGAAATAATCATAGCCCTAATTAATAAATATTTTTTAATATTTTTGGGAAAACTTTAATTTTGTTTGATTAATATTTATTTTATTTTATTAAGAAATTTTGATACCGAAGTATAAATTTTAATAGACTCCATATATGGGGTTTTTTTTTATTTCTTTTTTCTTTTTTAAAGTCATTGGAGTTTACTAATAGCTTTTTTTTTGGGGGGGGGGTTTGATTTGCTTTATTAAAAAAAAAAAAAAAACACACACACACACATAGAAACACCATAGAGAAGTTTTTAGCGTATATTTTATCTCTATTATTATTTAACATTCATTGAATATCACTAATCTCAATTTCTTCACAGCTGTAAATGGTTATATTCACACAACAGCTTTTAATCCACTAATTTACAGTTTTATTATAAGTTCTCAATATTCTTGTCCTTGCATTCTCTTGTGATGTTCTTGTCACCTTACAAGAACTCTATTTATTTGTTGCTCCTACGTTGTAATTAATCATTGATTGAACCTTTCACCCTCACTTTTTCACCTTTTACATGGTGAAGTAAATACTATTGATAGCACTTAAAAGTTTAAAAGGGTTTACATAGAAGTACCATTTGGGTGGAAAATAAGAGTTGTTTTATTTGCTTTATATGACCACTCAATGTAATAAATAAATAAAATAAATTTGCAAGGTTATATATTCGTATAATTGCACTTAGTAGTGCGACATTATTTTATTTTAATCTCCTTCTTCACTTTAAGTGTGAGTAGTATATGTTTGTCAATAGATAATGATTACATATATCAGCAGTAAAAATCTATATAACAGAGAACCAAACAATGTTAACTTGATAATAATGACTATTTTGTTGGTGCTTAAGAATAAATAGTCTTTTTTTGATAGAAAAATAAATTCCTTTTTTTTTTTTTTAAACTCACATCAAGATGGAGAGTATGTTAAGTTAATGGTTATGGCCCATAGATTTATATATGATTTAAATCTACTCACCAATTAATGTGAACTTACAGTTTCAAATAAGTTTCATTATATTCATTCATTTATTCACAGTTTTGAACAAGTTGAATGCATAAACAAGAATTAGGATTCACGAGGTTAAAGAAATTAGTAAATGATGAATATTTACAAATAAAACTTCATGATTCCATATAATCATAATGAATGATAACTGAATATAAGCTAAAGAACTTATATGTGAACTTTACATTGTCACAAAATAAAATGTTGAAGTCTTATTGGATGGTCGAATTATCATACGATTCTTGTGGTAATGTGAAGGCACTTCATTAACATCAATAGGCTTAGGGGCTCTATTGGGCTTGGGGACAACAGATCTAATTCAGCCCATTAAGTGTCTTCACGAAGGTGGGTATTATTGGAATTTACAAAAAGCTTGGTCGTACTTAAAGCTAACTGGAATTTTCACCCGTGCGTTGTACAGATAGATATCGTATCAAGTTTTCTACATAAATATCAATATTTATTTTTAATAAATTAAGGTAAATAATAAGTAAAAATAAATTTTCATTTCCATTGATAACATATTACAATAATTATAATTATAATATACAGTAAATTGAAAGTAATTAGCCCGATCTAGTATAATATGATATGACATCATATAATATTATATAACCATGTGGCATGCATTGGAACATGATGCATGAGAAATCACAATCATGTAGCATGTCCGGATATATGGTAGTACCATATATAATATAGGCATAGTGTTAGATCATTTTTATAATTAAACTAGATTCTCAACCTGCGTTGCGCGCGAATAATATATATCAAATTCTTTAAAAAATAAATAATATGAAATTTTATAAGTTTTGTTTTTTGTATGGTGAAAATTTTCAAGGTTATATTACACAATTAGATCGGATTAATTTTTAATATCAATTAAATAATAATGTAATTTTTTTCTTGTCAGCTTAAGGTAATAGTTTACAACAAATCTTAACATGATTGTTATCGTTAAAGCAATAAATATTATTTTATTTTTTTACACTAAGATAAATGACATAGTATGAAATAATTGCTAGTTAGACGACTATGTATACTGAGAAAATATTTCTTACTTGAAACCAACAAAGTCAAATAGCACGTAGATACATATATTTTTTTTAAAGTACATGAGATATATAAATTAATAATATATAAAAGTAGTGATATATAAAATAGTCGTAATTATTAATATTTATTTATTTCAGAAAAAATTAAAAAAAAAATTACAATTTTAATTTTCAATTAACTAAACTAGCGATATGTCTAACTATATAAGAAATGAATTCTCCAATTTCACTGTTCCTATGAACAGTGTCTTTACGAAAATGCCCCAATCTTTTTTCTATCAATTTCCTTTTTTACCCTTGTAAAAGTAATGACCGGATTTCTCAATTGCTAATTGTGAATTTGCCCACCTCAATCGTTCAGCCTGGGAGCTTCTTTTCCTGCGCTTACGATTTCACCACACTCATTTTTTTTTTTTCCTTTAGAAATATTTCGTTGTTTTTCTGTAGTGTATTCAGCTTTGGAGGTCTGTTTTTGGGTTCACCTTTTTTCCCCTATTGATTGTTGTGGTGTCCTTCCTATTTTTCATTTTCAGATTCGGAGGTTTAGGGTTGGGTCCGACTTTATTTTGGTTGTTTGACATGCCGATTTGGTAAATTGTTGTGCCAATTAAACGTATTTTTACATCAACTTCTGTAGATTTCTACCGATTTTCTTTTTTACATACTGCCTAATGTTTTTGCTACTGCTGCTCCTAATTCTATGTGTAAGCTGTGATGATTATGTTTTTCAAGTTGCGTCGGGTGTGGGGAAATTTAACGAAGTTATGTTTCTTTCTTGCATATGCAATCAGGTTTAATGCAGCCATGGCGGTGTCTCATTCTTTTTGCCTGTTTATTTGCAGAGCTGTTCAAAGCTTACTTGTTCAATATATCTCAAACTTTCTAAGAATGAGGCTAACAGGGACGGGATGATTTGTAAATGATGGTTGCTTATCTCTGTTTGCCAATGATTTCCTTTGCAAAAGTCAACAGCCTTTTTATTTTATATGTCTTCAATAATTTATTTAATTTCAATTTTTGCTTTAAAATTGATTGCGTAGGTCTGTTGAAGAATTACCAAGGACTTGGGAGATCCACATAGGAGTATGCTAAATCTTTCTATATTATTTTTCCTTTCTTTGTTGTAATTTCTGTGTTTGTTGCTTATTTAATACTATGTTAATAGAATTTGAGAAAACTAGAAGTACATGATTAGATTTATCATATCTAAGCCTGTGGTTTTATCTTTTCTTTTTCTTGCTCTCAACTTCTCTAATCAAGATTGAATTTTAGTGAGTTGCAAATCTGTTGCCATATTTTATGAAAGGTATTACAAGTAATTTTCTTTTTGTTTATGCACTTCATGGGTATTTATTTTTTTGTTTTCCTATTAGAATTTGAATATTGAAGGAATTGTATCATTGTCTTGGGTCTTGGCTTTCCGATTCTAATTTTCAATCAAAACATTGTCGATATTTTCTCTGTTTATCTAAGTAAATATGGTAATTGCATGTACAAGGTTATTTTGTTCTTAAAAATTAAAGGCATTAAGCTTAGTCTATAAGCTAACGGAAGTGTGCTACCACTATTGCAACTCTATTGCAATTTTCTTATTGCCGATTGGTTGCTCATTATTCAACAAAATGCTTAGGTTTTGCTGGTTTCTAATTGTTCTTGAGTGCTGCAGATAATGAAAGATCCAGACAACGGAAATTCCTATGGTTTACAGGTAACTTCTTTATCCAAGGTTCTTTTATGCCGACTGAAAAGCATCAAAATGGACATTGTTTATGTGATCAAACTTGTAGATAGATGTAGAAAGACTGATTAATGGACGTAAGATCAAAGTGACAAGTTTTATGAGTTATCCTATAACGGTTCCTGAATTAACGTTGTAGGTTTAAAGGATAATTTTTATCTTACTGGAAATTACATTTATAGGATCACAACATTTATCAAATTGCATAAGCAAAATGTTCGTGGCAGCAGTTATTTTCCTTTAATTTGGATTATATATTCCCCTATCATGTGCCCCATTAATAGACGCAATGCACAATCAACTTGGCTCTTTAATGTTAAAGAGAGCACACAACATGAAGCTTGTGGTGAGCATTCTTTCTAATTATCATTAGTTGCATAAATTTTCCATGCTAGAAATCTTGAATGAATTGCTGGCTCTAAATAAATTGAAGTTTGCACCATCCGAATAAGTTGTTCATCATTATGTTCCATCACTAATCTAAACGGATTTTGCATTTTAATTATCACAGCTAGCAAAACTGGTTGCTTTAAACATCCATATTCTCCAAATTTAACTTGAGACCAAATGTCACATTAGGATTTCAAATTATGTTTCTTTGTTAAAATTGCTTATTTTATATGAGTATGATGAGTTTTCAATGTGATATTTTAGATACAGACGTGTGCTCTTCCGATCTTGCAAGCTTATGTTCAGGAAGAACATGGCGGAAGAACATGATGGTTATGAGAAGATGCATTTTAGGCTCTAGAAAATTTGTGGCCTGTGCTTAGGTACTACCTTTATTTAAGCAAAAATTTTTCTTTTAACTCTCCGTCAAAGGGTTAGATAATACAATGGAATTATCAAAGTCTTGTGATTCGTTTGAAATCATTTTCACTTTTCTTATGAATGAAATTATTAACTTTCAATGCTATTCATGTATGCGGGGACAGAATTTTGTATCTACATGTAAAATTCTTTTGGTTCTTTACTTGGGATAGAATTAACCAAATTTTATTCTTCAGGTGATTTTTATAAATTGTGAGTTTGTCATATATCTTTCCTTGTAGTGAATAAAATATCGGTAGACATTATTACTTAGTCAAGGTACTTATATTCCTTACTAGCTATGATTGACTCAGTGTTACAAAAGAATCATTGCTACTCAAGATACTTATATTCCTTTCAATGCTCAATGTTTAGATCTTGTTTAGTTTTCTTGTTCTTATCATAACTAGGTGTTTTCTTTGCTTATGTTTCAAAGATACAAGCATAAGTTGAGCTCTAAAACTGTCAGAATTGCTTTAAAGCTGTCATTATTTACACTAATCATAAATCAACACAGCTAACTATAAAATCCAAGGGGACTAGAGCAAAAGCAAAACGGAACACATGCAAAGCACGTGCTGCACTAGTGTGTATGTGTGTGTGTGTGTTTAATTTCTATTAATTGCAAACTACAAATTTCAAGATATATTAGATAATTGGATAATCAAATTTATCTAATTTAAACAATTAAATGATGATAATTATCTATCAATTATTAAATTTAATAGTGAATCTTATTTCAACATGGTGCATATATAAGGCAAAAGTGAATAAAAAGAATTTTAAAAAATTGAAAAATTCAGAATACCACACAAATTATCGCAATATGAAACAAAATGTCTAAAAAGAATATATAGATAGATGACATCAATAAAACAGATAAATTTATTTACCATGTGATACACAATGGAATAGGGGCTACATAGTATGAAATGATTGCTAGCCCAATGGTGTATGTAGTACCATATATTTTTTTAATTTTTTTATGAATATATTAGATCGTCACTAGTGTAAACTATAAAATTATATCATCATAATAAAAGAAGATTAATTAATCACAAGATCAATAAATAAGAATAACTCACAGTTTGGTAACATATAATGAAATTGATAACTATTAATATCTACACAAAAAAATTAAAAACGAATTAAAAGAACAAAACTAAATGAGGACTCTTTATTATCAATTGCATGATGGATGAGGACTCTGTGAGAGTGAGAGAGAAAGAGGCAAAGAGAATATTCAAATCAGGATTAAAAACTAAAAACCAAAAAATTAAATCAAAGTGACCGCACTGGTTCCCACAAAACGATCAAAATGACTAAAAAGCCACATTTAAAGCATTTTGAGCGGGAAAATTGCAGTCAAACTATACCGCAGTGTCACACCCTCTCTATTTCATCAAATATTGTTGAATTACTTATATTAGTAACAAAATTTAAGTGCAGAAGCTTTCATACAAATTGTTAACTTCATCAAAATAGTGGGAGACGGGATGTATAAAACGAACAATTCTTAATTGTTTTTAGATTATTTAGAAAGCAAATTCATTCAAGTGATTTCTAAATGTCTTATATCATACTGTATAGTTTGATGAACTCTTCTTTAGTTAGGAAATCTGAAACAACTTTATGGTCAATTACCAAATTTCTTTTCAAGGTTGTAAATACTTGTAAACCTTTCTCATCATCAACATTCACAAGTAGAGCCGATTGTTTCAATTTGTTTTTCATTCACGATCTTTTAATATTAATATGATTACGTTTACACAAGATGTTAAGAATGTACACAATATACCATGATTACAAGTAACTTTATTGCTTAACCCGCAGAATTGAGCAATTGGGAGGCCATTACATTGAAACCCCGACTTCCAAGCATTACACATTCATCTTATTTTTCAGATTATAAACCATAGAGATATATATATATATATATGTATACCATTTGTCTATGTGCTTACTTGTTTACACATGTTTTATTCATTTATGCTTATACATGTTAATAGACATTCAAATGTTCATCTTTAGTTAGTTTACTTCTCATTTCTCGCTTATGCCAGTTTAAGAGAAAGAATAGGATGGTCCATCATAAATCTATCACACACAAAGGTGGGCATAAATTACTTATCAGCACAAAAGATATCGAGCTCTAAAGTTTGGTTTCCCACTACATGCTAACCTCTACTTCTATCCGCGAGCATGCTCCAACTCATGGCTTGGTTTTCAAATATTATGCATTCAATCATTTACAAAATTTGTAGAAAGGGGAGTGAGTATAAAGTACTCAGTGAGTAACTAATACTTTGATTCCCTTTTTTGCAGTTATGAAGCTTTGATACAATAAGCATGAATTTGATTGAAGTTCCATGAGACAAATGCGTGATTTGATGCGTTGAAAAGAATGATTGATTTATTTTATTTGAATTATTAGTTGATGTTCTACCCGTTTTGTCTTTGCTTTACTTTGTTGCTATATGAGGAGTCATCTAAAGATACCTAGATGGACAACCATTAGTATGGTATTTGCTTTGTATTTATATTGCTTTGTGGAAATTCCTGTATGGGTCAACCTAGATTTGAATGTAGATCTACTTAATGTACATGGCCATGATTGAATTAATATTGAATCTTGCGCGCTATGAGTAGCAGCTTAACTAGTGATAGAGCTTTTTTGTATATCTTAAAGCTTTGTGCATTCAATAGTTATCTTGAAAATAAATCTCCTAAATGAAAAGTGAATCAAATGTTTTTGTTACTCACTGAGTACTTTATACTCACTCCCCTTTCTACAAATTTTGTAAATGATTGAATGCAT
>CAVNYN010269559.1:0-23948 GCA_963692815.1 Nyctanthes arbor-tristis
AGAGGCCAAGACAGAATTTCAGAACAGCATATCCAAAATTTCACAACAGCTCAACAAAAATGGTCCAACACAAAATTACCAAAACCAAAAATAATTGATTGTGGTGATAGTTGCATATTATTCTCTACATCTCCATAGATCAATCAAAAAGACTACCCCCTATATCAAGGATCTACACCCGGCTGTCAATAGAAGGCTCAAAGCCCGCACAAACGTCTGACTGAATCCATCTGACTTCACCCTACCTCTTTGGGCTTTGGAATTTTCTTGTATTCATAATTTTCTATGTCAACCTTCTGCTGCAAGCTCTGCAATAGAATACATTCGTGTAAGGCCCAAAAGCTCATTCAACCTAATATGCATAAGCAAGCAGGTTTTACTAAGCTAACTTTATCTACAGACACTGTTGATAACTTGCTTTTTTCTTACCTTAAAAGAGGAATTCTATCTTTCTTTCTTTTTCATTTTATTTTCCATTTTTCCCCTCTAAGAAACTCTTACTTTGAAAATAAGCAAATTTACCAACTTTTGATCAATAAAACAAAAAATATTTTACAACTTGTGACATATCCGGCTAAGCTTAAAAGGTACTTAAAATGCCATTAATTTACTCAAAAAATGAACTTCTAAGCCTTGGATAAACGTTTTCTCATACCTTCAGCTCTTCCTCCAGTGAAATATTTTTAGGGTTATATGCATTCACAGGACCTGTTCTTGACAGTGCTTTTTTTGTCTCGATAATCTCCCACTCCTGGTCATCCTTCACCTTAGCAATATCCTTGCTGAACTACAAAGTTATACTCCATTAAAGTCCACAAAGCACACGGAAGAGAGTGACATGCTATAAATTGTCAATATGCATGTTTGGCTAATACTGAAACTAGGACAAGTTTACTCCAAGTAATCGTTCGGGTTTTTTTTTTTTTTTTTGGGGGTGGGGATTTACATATTTCCAACCAGCTGATTTGTCCACAATGTTGACTGTTCGCCAGTGAGAAAGCGCCCTGTAGGCTTTAATAAAAGAAAAACCCGAAATTTGGCACTTGACCTCAGTTAGTGTAAAGTCTTTATAAATTAAGAACCTGCACCCAAATTTTCCCTGAATTTTCGACTAGGAACATTATCTGAGAATTAGTTTTTTCCCTCTAAATTTTTCCCCTTAAGTGTTTGCCCCCCCTTGGGGTTTTCCCCTGACATTATTAATGCTCTAATGTGGCAAACGAAGTGTGAAAATGACCTTTGACGGTAATTTATGACTTCAGAGATCTATATCACATGTTGTTATGTACAACTATTATGTCAACTATTATTTTCATGTAGCATGACTGAAATTTATGTTCAATGCATGTTTGAAAAGGTTTGATTTCCAAACCTATAATTTAAGGAATATATAGGATTAGAAGAAAATATAAATGATTTTGGTAATTCAAATATATTACCTATATTCAACTTAGTAGTAGTAGTCTGGCACTCAAGGCGAGTATTGTTATGGCACTCACCGTCCCACGTGGGTGAATGTATGCAAGAACCCACTTGGAGTGCATACATGCACCCATGTGGGACGGTGACCATAACAGCACTCATCGTGAGTGCCAGGAAATTTTCATTCAACTTTGATTAAAAAACAAGCTTGTTTATTCAACATTTTTCCCATTTACTTGCCACTGAACTTTTAAGCTAAGCTAAACGTGAGCTACGCATAATTGACTGAGTATTTAAATCTGGAAAATCTGTATTCAGAAAGGCAACTTGGATGTGGAAGATGACAAGCAGTTTCAATAAGTAAACAATGAACAAGGGTAAGAAGAATCCAAAAAAGCATAAAGATACATTTTGAACCAGAAGACCATGATTGTACGCATAGCTAAACTTGAAGCTGATGAATACAATACATTATATCCTGCTACATTTACCTTCCAAAGATTGGGAGGAAAAGTTACCAGTATCAAATGTGTGATAACAAGCCAGTTTATCATGAAGTCAATAAAAATGTCAACTATTAACAAGAGTACCACATCAGCTTTGTTCAAATAAAGTAATGGTAAATTTCAAGTGTTCGTTCTTGATTTCCTTCACAAGTATATATCCAAAAATAAGCATCTTCAAAGCATAGAAAGCATCATCTCATGCACTGCAAGAGGGTGGTCTTCCGATCTCTAGTTTCTTGGGAACAACTTGGTGTTTAGGCATTATTTAGGGTACTATTTTTTGCACTGAGTTATGTTATATTAATGCATATATTTGATGGATCATGGTGACTGTATATTTGAATCTTGACAGCAGGTTTCTGGGAAAAATAAGAAAGCTGTGCCCAATTTTCTAAGGAGGTATCAATTTCAATCTAACCCATCTTATGCCATACTGCTATTCACCAATTAACTTTATTTGTACAGTTCCTAGCTATAAGATGATATTCTCTGTCCATATACCCCAATGCTGTATATGCTAAAAGTACTTCTGGAGGGGAAAAAAGCCCCATTATTATTTCTAAAACACCCTTAGCCATCCGATTTATCCCAAGCTGTCTTAACTTGACTTTCAAGTTTCAACTGGAAACTTTTGTTTGTAGTTGTTAAGCTAAGAGACTATATGTGTGACTGCATATATAGCATTTCAGCTCATTATAATTCTCTCTACACAGCTTGACCCTTGTTGTTCACTATTAATGTTACTAAAAAATGAACTTCTCTCACCATAAATGTTTTTAGCAAAAGCACCATCAGAAACCCACCATAATAACTGCCGAAGTTGATTACGTAAGATGGAACAGGACACCAATACTTGAGAATTGAGATAATGACATTTCTAATTTTCTTAGTTTGGTGCCCGATTGAAATATCTTAGAATTGCTTTAGTTATTGCTCTCAGTCTCTTGCATCAAAATCTCTAGTTTCTCTTTAGACAAGTAATCCATAGATATCTTAACCTGAAAAACTGGAAGGCCATTCTTATGAAGAAAAGAAATACATCCAAGTTAAATCCTTCATTTTTCAACACAAATCCAGGTGAATGATCCAAATAGTAATCCAATGAAGCACTAAGACTAACCTTCCTTGTAGCAGATGGCCAAGCCCAACAGCCCCAAGTACAGTAAGCGAAATCATTGGAAGACCATACCGAACAAACGGTGCTTTCCTGCCCCACCTACTGAACTTTGAAGTCGAGTTTCGAATCGTGGCAGCAGATTGCACTGCTGCATTATCTGATTTCCTGGGTTGATCAGTAGTCACACGAACGCTAGTCATGCTGCTTAACATAAGAATTCCAGCATCAAGACGTCCAAAGGATCCTCACGAACAACAAACTGCTGCCTCAAATTTACAGTCTAGTGGTTATTTTACTGATGACTATAGTGGCAGCCGGTTCTACAGGCAAGGATAAAATCATAAACACAACAAAAACTCAAGATGGAAATTGACAGGAAATCCTGGTGCATAAAAACATATAGAAAGAAAAAAAAGAGATCGAATTCCTAGGAGCCAGAAGAAGAGGGGAACAACAAAACGGGACGGAATCCTATATCCTTCCTTGGAATCGTCAGACACATAAATAAATCTGCAATCTACCTATGATGAAGAACAGAAAAAGATGAATTACTTGAATGCACCACGATTTGCACCCTGAAGGGAATGGTACCAAGTCTCCCCTTCTCTCCTTAAAGCCTACTCTACTCAGATCAAAGACGAAATACGTCGTCGCAGATAAGCCGAGGCTGTCTGGTTGGGGTGGTGTCGGGTCGGTTTACTTGCTCGGTTTTGGCGGGTATTGGGCGGGTTCGTCAGTTTCGCCAACGCGGTTTTTTTGGGGTTAGTCGCCGCTTAAGACCCTCTTTAATGGTACATCAAGTATAGGGAAATCCCTAAATTTGAGATATGTTCATCTTTAATGGTTCTCTTAAACCAACCCCAATGAAAGAATATTATTCACCTCCCCTATATTTAGGGTTGGTTAATTATTTACAATAATGACATTAGTTATTTACAAATTTACTACTATTTTAATTACAACAATTCCATTCAGAAATTAATTTCGGTTTTTAACACTTAATTGTTCTAATTTTGCGTTCCAAATTTTTTGTTTTTTATTAATACTATAGATTTATTTTTTGTAATTCAAATATTATACATTTTTTAATTTTTATTAAATATCATTATTATAGTTTAAAGCTTACAAAAAGTGGAATTTTATTTCAAATAGGAACGATACATGCGAAATTTTAACTAAATAAATATGTTATTTCATTTTCTTATTCAATTAAATTAAACAAAAAATTAAAAAAAAAATGATTCCCCTAAATATAGGGGATACTATTGGAGTGCACCAATGATTTCCCCTATATTTGAGAAAGGGGTTTCCCTTAAATATAGGAACCCCTTGGAGATGCTCTAAGAGCATATCTACTGGAACCATGGAGGGGTAATATTTCAAGTCCAAGGACAGTTAACATTTTTTAAGTACAATAAGTAACGGGTAATAAATTAAAATTCAGCGATGATTTAAAATTAAAAAAGATAAGCTCAATGGCCAAATAAGTATTTAATTTTCGAGCGGAATAGAACATTATAAGATGACAAAAATGAATCAGTCATCTTACTCGCTCGCCTAGTCTATCTTGGAGTTCTAACGCTCTTATGTATCTAATATGGCAAAAACTCAAAGGAAAAGCAAGAAATGCAGGAAACCACTCGCATAGAAGGATATAAACTCAATGTTGATGTGGAGCTAACTGAAGCTATCGGTTTGTTGGTAGGGATTGCGTTTTGCTCATCAACATGGTTTTGGCTTAACAAAGCTCGAGACGGATAGCTTATCTTGGTTACCTGTTTGGCATCTAATTTGGAGTTCCATCTCCATTTAGCTATTCTACACAAAAATCAATTCGCTCCTAACTTATTTACGTTCATGGTCCTTATAGCTTTGTTCACCGTGATTTATAACAAAAAAAATAAAAAAATAAATAATAATAATCCATTCGTCTCGTAAAAATAGTCCGCTATTCATTTTTCACATGTTCTAAATTATGGTCCACTTTCTTTAGTCAATCTTTTAGTTTTTTTATATGCCCATATTAAATGTAAATTGTTATCAACAAATATAAAAACTATTAAAGTCGAATAATTATAATTAAATGAATGAGTATACTAAGAAAAGCATTATTAAATTCTATTTTTCCAAAAATATTAATTAAACTTTTTTAATCTATGTGAAAATAGGTGTAAGACTATGTTTACGAGATAATGTGTAATAATAAAATAATCAATTATGATTTATTTATTTATCTATTTTTAAAGGAATTTTGATTTTACATGACCAGTATAAGATTTTTATTTATTTAATTGATAGCTAGTAGAAGAAAATGGCGATTTCACTACAAATAATAATAATAAAATGTCAAAGATAAAAATGTCACATACTAACTTGACCACCACAAAAAAAAAATAAAAAATAAAATAAAATAAAAAAACCCAAAAGTGAGGATTCATGAAAATCATCTCACGAAAAATCTAGACATAGGGCCGATGCTTAAGACACAAGTAGCCATCTGAAATTCATTCAAGAGAAAAAGAATGGTGCTAATATGAAGTTCATTCAATGATTTCATATCCAATCATCATCTAACTTACAACTATCATTATTTTGTTTTTGGTTACAAACTGTTTTTCTCGGCGACTTCAACTCTTCACCATTGCAAGAGGGCACATTTTCCGACTTGTGATCTGAAGACTTCGTCTTAAATGTTAAACCAATGTTTCGAAAGAAGTTGCTCCAGCTTCCCCTAGTCTTCACAAGCTTCTCTATCCCTTCCTTCATATTCATGCACTCCTTTTCGAGCTCAGACACTCTCTCCCTCATGTCATCAAATGTCAGAATGTCGTCCTGTATCGAGCGCAAAGGGATGCTGTCATTTGTTGTTGGTACCATGTCGCCACATAGATTCTGTGAATTCTCGAGGTTGCCTGAGACATAGACAGAACCAGCAACTGAGGTACGTAGTCGAAGTTGTTCAAAAAACAGAACCTGCACAATAACACGCAATGGTAGCCTCTCGTTCTGTGCTGCATGTGTGCTTGCCTCTACTGAGAACTTGTGGAAATCCATTACCCTGCAAAGCTGTTCCATTTCTGATTCTGTTAGCCAGGGATGTGCCTGAAAAATAATAATCATGAAATGGAAGCAGAAAATGAGTATGGTACCATGGTTCAAGTTGAAAGCTATATCCGGTCATCGTTGCAGGATTGCAAAATAATTAAGAAAGAAAGAAGCACGACTGCCACCATGCAGAATGACAGAAACAAATTCTCAGTTTGATTATATACATATGAATTCTTAAATCTTTGAGAGCATGAAGAGCATGATAGAATTCTGTAACTAGGGAATCCAGGGATGCATAGGTTTTCTATAACGAGAGCTTATTCACAAGCTCATCAAGCCATGAATATATTCAAAAATTTCTCCATCAACTTTTTTGACTTCTATTGCTATAATTGTATACTCTGCAAGATTATACTAAAACTCCATAGACATGCCCAAGCACGCTATTCCCTAACCAAAAGATAACTGTATTAGTTGATCTGAAAAAAGTAAATTCGATTGCACAGACAAATCTCTGTGTACGTGCCCCTTTCAAGTGCAGGTACCATATCCAATATTAGACAATACGTGTCTGTAGCATACGATAACTTTCTATTTTTTTTGTTTGTTATTACATACTGCCGAGTATGGGATAATACAAATTGCCAAACATGCCATTAGCATTTAGTTAAAATAATTTCTAAGAGAAGAATTAGATTCAGTTGTTACCTTGAGGTATATATCGATTGCTCTGTACAATCCATCATGTAGTGATCTGGCATAGTCAGGAATTATAGCAGCAAGTGATAGGAACTCAGTTAATTTCAAGTTAACATCTGGTGCCACCTCAGCCAAATAACTGTCCACTAGATTAGCCACCATTGTAATAGGCGCAAGTGAATAAGAACCTCTGGTGAACTGATCCTCATCTGGGAATGAGTTCAATCTAGAATCACTTTCTTCCTGATCCACCAACAGGAAATGGCCAACAATTCGCTGAATACTGCCAACGTCATAAAGGGTCTCGACGGAGTATCCCATATTTGGGATGAGAAGATCTTGAAGAACTGCCCGATCCAGTTGGGCTCCGATCCTTCTTTCCAAGCTTCCTCGACATGATGGACTAGCATGTAAAATCATGGATGTTCTTAGAAGTTTAAGCAAGAACTTTGTAGGTACAATGCCTTTTTGATTAGGGAGTAATTCTACTATCTCTTCAAGAAGCGTCCTATGGTTTGCATCGGATATAAAGGAAAGGTTACAATTCTGGGAGTTGGATTGCCGATCGTGTAATGGGAGATTCCTTTTAGCATAAAACATTATTGACTCTGCAGTCCTTTCTGGTGACATACCTTTAGATCCAATCGCTTGGATCAATCTCTTGAAGAGAAGCAATTGAAGAAACGCCACATCTTCATGCCACCAACCATCTATCACAGGATCCTGCTTCATATTTGAGTGTATCCCGTTCCATAGAACACTATCTACTTGACCCAGAGTGACACCTCGTCCAGACACGGGCCAACTCAAAAGATTGGGATCTGAACAAGCTTTTGCTGCCAATGAATCAATGCATCTAGAAACTATATGAAGTTCTTCTGTAAGGGGAAGGAAGTCCTCACAAGTCTTGAGGGCTTTAATGGTATCAGTCCAACTCCCAAATATGTCATTGAGGAAACTTTCAGTCTGTGCAATGAGGTTTCCTTCACCATAATCTTCAATCATTTGAAGATACTCAGATGCACACCGAAGCTTTACTACATTTAGTGCAGTAAGTTCTACCTTAACAGAGTAACAGAACTTGGCTACAAATAGGAAGCATTTTGCTCCACCAGGTAAATCATTAAGTCGCAAAACACTTTTTATTTCTTCGTCAGACTTCACTACCTCAGAAGATTCTCGGATAAGCCTCTCCAACAATCGGCTCCTAGACAGCAGCGGAAACTGAAAGACATGGCTGAAAAGTGTATCAGAGCCAGTCAACGATAAGAGTGCATAAGTATAGTACTGCTAAGGTAGAAAGAACCCAATAAGCTAGAGAATAAGAAGAAATGCACTGTCTTCTAAGAGCAGTGTGAGAAACAAGAAAAATTGTTTTCCTGGCATCAGATAATAACTATCTTGTTAAGTTCCGCATATGCCGGTTGCCATGCATTAAGCCGTAATCCAACTATAGCAGTATTGTGAAAACAGAAATAGACATGGGTAATTCGAAATCAATTCAAGAACTCTCTCCTCTCATTGCTGAGGTTTTTGATGTGAAGAGAAAGAGTGCAAGAAGGCCCCTTATATAAATCCTTTTAAAAAAATCACTTGTTTTTGTAATACACATACAAAATGTTTAGAATAGCCCAAACGCGTGGTCAAAGAGATAAGTGTCTATCATGGTTAGGCTTTACATAGTCCAACATGTGCCTACACATACAGGTTTTGGATCTCTTTAATAAAAATGTGAGACTTCAACGTGAATTCACGATATCAGGGGCATATGCAGAGTACTGAATAGAAAACATTAAGCACCATAAGAATTCCAATGCAATTTCTAGCATGAAGTTCCTGTAATTTCTAGTCATATTTGCATAAATGATTATAGTAAGCACAGAAAGTACGATAATTAAGATTGGCTTAGGTTATTCTTGGAGGTGCTAGGTGCACTTTACTATATGCATACTTCAAGTACAGCGAGCATACATTCAAAATTCAGTCTAGTAAAGAGTTTCAATAGACAAAGTAACTGAAAGGGAATCAAACTATCAGAATAAACATGTTGATGAAAACAACCTACGGTCAGCAATTATGGATCACTCCTATCAATTAAAGCAAATTTGATGAATACAATAAATTCCATGATTTTTGCCAAGATCTTGAAACCCAAACAAAGTAGATCACTATCTTTGTGTTTCAACGACAGACAAGGAAAAATTGCTGCAGTAAAATACATATATGAACTTAAAATCAGGCGTTCAAGGGCACATGCAACTAAACCTTGTGAAGATGGAAGGTTATATCACCAACTTCAATGCAAATATCACTTGGAAGGCCAGTGGAGCAGAGCCTGCAGAGGACAGTCCCAGAGAAATATTATTATAATGGAAGCACAATTCAGTTTGTCATTATTGCAAAATCAAGCATGAGCAAATATTAATGACTAGAAGAGTTAAGTTTTTTTCGCATAAATGTTTGACAAAGAAAGTTTCTCAAAAAGTGACATTTAACCTTAAACATATGTTTGGCTAAGCTGAGGAGTTACCACTTTTTGAGGGTTAAATAAAAGTTCTAAATCTTGGAAGTAATAATGTTATGTAGAATTGTAGTGTTCCACGAATTCACACTAATGATAGAGGAGAGGGTTAAACTTTGAAGTGCTACTCACGAATATAATTTTATCTACTTCTATGTCAATAAGTGTTTGCCCCTGCATAATCGCCTCCTGTTATGTAATTGAGAATTTACACCTACTATGACACAGTAGGAGATCGAAGTCAGTTCTACTGAAAACTGCCTTAGTTTCATAATCTTTCTAGCTTAGCAAAGGAACCGCAATACGTAGTGTCCAATTACGCTTTGTCCCATGTGGTTATGTTGTGTTATGCCAATTGCCTGCATCTAACTCTAAACAAGTTCCTGTAGCAGTGTTCTTCCAATTTTCAGGACTGGTGATATGCATATCAGGTATAGTGATTGATTGGTATTACAAGGACTTACAGCGGACGCTCTTTGCTATGTTTTTTAAGCAGTCGTCAACATCTCTATATACTAATGCATCTTATTCATGACATTGCAACGAAGTGAAAAGTTCTAAAATTTTATTGCCAACCCACGGTGTTTGAAAAAATGAAAGGCCAGTCCCTAAGGAAATCATTGCTTTTATAACATTAAACTAAGAACACTCCAGCTATAGGAGGGAGATAATCACAACTTCTTTAGGTCCCACACTGCTTGTGGTTGAACTGCCTTGTCGGATTACAATCATATTTGGCACAAATTCTCCTCACAGGTGTTTTTAAGGGTGACAGTATCAAGGTAGGCAATCCCCCAAACAGATATGAGGAATATTCCTGCTACAAGATAGGTTCAAATGGAGTCACCAACCTTTTGAAAAAATGAGTCCTTTGGTTCTGAAGAGGGATGATTTTTAACTACTTCTGAGTTCCACGGAGTTCGGGGAAAGTCATTATTCTTACCTGTTTATATGTGATTGGGCATTTTTCTCTTACAAGCCAATTTCAAGAATAATTTGAACCAATGTACTTGTAGAGATTTCTATAGTTGAGAAATAATGACATTATTATAAGCAAAATCAAACTTCAGATGTTTACTCTATCAAGAATAGAAAAACTGCAGGGCACTAAACATCATTGTCAGTTTGTCACTAGTACATTTTTCAGGGGAACAAGAAATAACTCAAAACAGTTAAACAGATAACCCCAACTTGATAAATCAATGTCAAAATCAAATGTAACCAACAAATACACTCGAAATTTAAACAATGGGCCCAAAACATTAAATTGAACTTTTATGAAAACTGACCGGGTTTGGCCCTCCAAGTGAAAAACCTCCGCTTTAGATCCCAACTTCATGCATGCCATATAATTATCTCTCATTCACAGCAGTCATCACTGTTCCATTGTCTAATTTCTAATCCAAAAAAAAAAAAAAAGGAGAAAAAAAAAAAACTACTCGTGTATAATAGCTGTACATAAACAGAGAGAGCGCTTAGCGCTTAAAGCTAAAATCTTAGAACTCACCATTAAAATCCAATTCCAGCAAGACTGAGGCCAATGCACATAAACAAGAGAATTGAAGTAGTGGGATTTCTTTAAGGAAAGGATCTTACATTTCTCTGGGCCTGATTAAGTGAGAGAAGAGACTGGGAATTGCGAGGATCCCGAGTCCAATGGATGGAAAATCTGCTGTTACACGAAGGGGAATACATTTGGTTACGTTTAATTTAAGAAACATTTGGTACAAGCATTTATTAATTAATTCTTGGTATAGGAAACGTTAGTGAAATGATGAATTATTATGTAGGAAATTCCTATTTTCATCAGAATTTCCTCGGGGGACCAATTTCTTGATTTTGTGAATAACCCATGATTGGGGGCATTGGTTATGTCGGGTCAAAAATAAGATCAGGCGAAAAAATCAAATGGCTAGGGGATCTATAATCCTCGAGAAATTATAGAGGAATATGAAAAATGGACATTTTTATGTGACACCTGTATTAAATGATGAAAAAATAGTAATGTAACAATCACACAATGAATGTGTGCTACATGAGAATGTCACCTAATAATATCATCTTTTCATGTCCCCCTAGAATTACTCATAATCCTCTCATCCTCGCAATCTTGAATTTTTTAAAGTTTAAAGGGTAATTATATTCACACTACACATTTTTATACCACACCACAATTTAATTAAAATGATAGTCCTTAATATATAAGCACTGTTGTAACTTCCGATCTTCAAATATTTTTGTTTCATATTTTTATAATCAATTTTTCAATTATGCTCGTATTGATGATTTCTTTTGAAAAATTATACTAGTCTACCTTTAAATAAAGAAATAATTTGTTGCTTTTTTGTTCTATTTATTTTTTTATTTTTTTCTTATTTAAAGTAACAATGAGCAAATAAAATTTCTACACCATCTTAACATATTTTTGAAAGAAAATTGATGTCTCGAACATAAAACGTGCTAATCGGTCAAAAATTGAAGATGAAAAGTGTGATAAAAAATTTATGAATATAAATATTATAATATTAAAACATTAAGGACGTTCAATACTATTAATATGTGGTGTAGTTAGTAAAACATGTAGTGTCAATATAACTACTCAAGTTTGAATTTGATATTTCATTTTTTTTTCCCAAAAGGAAATTCAATTTGATATATGTTTTATAATTTTACGTGATAGGAAATATAGGGCGTTGGTTCTGAAAATTTTGTAGACTTAGGATCGTCTCATATGCTTGCGTTAAAATTATATATATCCCGGCTTTAACTTTTATATATATATATATATATATATATATTATATATATGAATATTAGAAAAAATCATTAGATGTCAAATTGTCAATTAAAAAAAGTCTTTCTACATAACTAATTATTGGTTTTATTAATGTATCAATACAGTTATAAAATACAAGAAACTACTAGTGATACCATGAGTGGTTTCTAATATTTTATAATTGTATGAGTATATTAACAGAATGGGGTTATATTGACAACACATGTTTTACTAAACACACCACACTACAATTGTATTTAATATCCTTTATTTTTTCATATTTTTAGATTAAGGCATTAACTTTTTATTTGCCATATTTTTATTCTTAATCTTTAGTCGATTATCACATCTTATATTTAACAATGATTTTCTTCTAAAAATTTTGGTGGAAGAACCACTTAAATTTTTTAAATAAGTCAAAAAAGAAAAATTCGTAAAAGTAAAATATATATTTTCTTATGCATTCTAAGACATATGAATGAAATTTTTTTAGTAATAGTTATTATTAAGAAACAAGATATAAAAATTAATTAAAGGGTTCAGAGAAAAATGCAATATGATTTGTTAGGATACAAACTTCACAAGTTATAAAGATTAAGAACTTTCAATGTAATAAAAATGTGGTATGACTATAAAAAAGTGTAGAGTAGATATGTTTTCCCTTTAACAGAACCAATCATTAATTTCTAATATTTAATCATTAATATTTTCCGGCCTAAAATTCTTTCTTTTAATAGTTTTTTGTTTTTATTATTTTTCATTTTCATAAACTATTAAAATGAGCCTTAAAGTCCTCCCATATTTTGTTCCAAATAATTAGATAGTCGTAGTAATTGAAAAGGTTTTTGTTTTTTTTCTTTTTGACAACATTGAAAAGTTAATTTACATTAAAAATAACCATTTGCTTGGTTTTAAAAAAAAAATAACACTATTTGGTCAATTAATACAGATGAACAAAACAAAAGTTTGACATTTAGATTTTTAGCCTTTTTTTAAATTTATAAATATTGTTATATGACTCTTAATTAAACATTATATATATATATATATATATATTTGACAGAGCATATTATAATAATCATATATAATGTAATTCTAAAAAATTATTAAGGGAAATCAAACGGAAAATTTTGACTAATTAGTATGTTAGCACACTTACAAAATTAGTTTAACCTTTTAAAGAAAAAATAGGACATCACTAATATTTTTTAAAATTTAGTATAATTTATTAATTATTATGTAACTTGACTTTTATACTTGCAAGAGTGGGTTTTCAAGGGTACAGAACTAAAAATGTTGCAATCATTTGAGCATTTTTGTAGTGATAATTAATTCAACTAGATTTGTATTTGCATCAATTACGTGGGTGTTTACAAATGTTTGTGCTTAAAATAGAATTAGTTATTGTGTGAATGATTTAATCAAATTATATTTATAAATAGAAATGATTTGTTTTATAATTATATCTTAAATGTTGTAATTGTCAATGTATAGAAAATTGGGTCAGTCATCGAATTGTAAATGGGTAACACAAAGCAGTGATAGAGCCACATGGAGACAAAGAAGACATTGCTCCTCGGGCCACTGCAACAATGTAGGACAATTATGTTTTCTTCTTCCCTTTTTTTTCTAAATTGCTATAATTTAAAAAAAAAAAAGAAAAATGAAATTTAGTGCGTAAATAGTTTGTCCAATTTGTAACAGTTCGTTCATATTATGTCATTCAATGTAAAGATAATATTTAGATTGAAATTGATGTTCAACGTGAAAAGTTTATTTCGATTAAAATAAACATTATTTTTTTACTTTTTGATTTTTGCCTCCAAATAAAACTTTCTAACCCCATCACTGTCACGAAGAATTTCCTCTTCGAAAGCATGGTATAAGAGAGATCAATGGTCTATTCTTTAATACACAACTTATAACCATGGGGCATAGCCATCAAAGCATATTTGAAATTGTTTTATCACAAAATGTTTCCCAAAATGAATAGTCACACTAAAAAGTGTGCTTAGGTTGATGATACACAACTTATTCATCAAAACATCTCATTATAACTGAAACATCCCACAAAATTGTAAAAAATAAAGTAAGTAATGTAATCGTTATTTTGATAATGATTGAATAATTATTTAAATAGCATTGGGAGATCACTTTTTTTTTTTTAAACAAACCATTGAATTGCGTTAGAAGATTACAAGATTATCACCAAAATGACATCCAAAGAAAGAATGTGGTTCTTGATTAATATGAACCAAAGTACAGAGACTTAATTACAAGACAACACAAAGTATAATGATCTCTTGAGTAATAAACGAGTGAACCATGTTTGGCCACGTCGCCTCCTTTGGTATATGGTGCCAAATCGCTCTACGTGTCACACTGTGATTGGTGGAACTCAAAACTTTATTAAAAACAACTAAATCCAGATTCTATAAACAGGGAATTGAAGGGAAAATTCATCGAGCTTTGATTCCAAAATATTTTGCCAACCCCCTATCTATCGCAATGCCTAATTTCATCCAATCATATTGTGGTAACGAAAACTACCCTAAAACCCCCACCAAACCCTTAGTTTCACACTTGGAAAATGCTCTTTTCCATATATAAAAAGATTTCAACTTGAGGAACAACTTCAATTAAGAAATGTTAAAGCTTTAAAGGCACTTCTCTGCTTAATATTATTCCAGGAATCTTTAGAGGTAAGTAACAAGTGCCTTGACTCTCTATTTTCGAAACTCATACTTTCCTTAAATTGCTTTGGCATTGTTGATTGTGCATAATTGTTTTAGATAAATGATTGTTTCTTACTTTTGGGCATTGCTAGTGGTGATATCTACCCGTTTTGTCTTATTATGTGGTAAGCTTTGTTGTATTATGACCATACTATGTGATCATGGTTATTTTAAATCATTGAATCATATAAGTTTACGGGTAGAGGCTAAACTAGTGATGGCCCAACGTGTTCCGATCTATAAATGATTCTCTTTGTGCATAAAAGTAACATTTATTGCATTTCATCATGAGTCAATACATGTTATTATTCACTAAGTACTTTATACTCACCTTTCTTTCATTTTCCCTTTTAACAATTTTGTAGGTGTTTGTCAAGAGCTTTGTGGCCAGATCATCCCAACGATGGAGAAGATACATGTATGTGATCGAGATTTCGGTATATGGCCAAAGTTTTATTGTGGATAACTCGCAACAGTTGTCGTAGAGCTATAATAACATGATATTATCTTTAATAGTATTTGACTTGTATTTGGCCCTCAATTTTTGTATCAAGATTATTTCTCAAATACTTTCGCTACCGTTAGACGCCGATAATATGAAAATAAGGAAATAATTTTTTTTTTTTTTAGGGAAGGGGGAAGGAAGAGCATGAGAAGGTAGTACCAAAGCCAGAATAATTGAATAATTACTTGAATAGCACGTATCTTGCCTTACTATGTGGTAATCTTTATGGTATTATGACGATGCAATGTGATCGTGGTCATCTTGAATCTTTGTATCTTGCGGTTACGGGTAGAGGCTAAACTAGTGATGTGTTTGACTTTTGAATATAAAAGGTCTCTCTTTGGGCATAAAAGTGATCTTTATTGCATTTCATCATGAGCCAATACATGTTGTTATTCACTAGGTACTTTGTACTTACCCCTCTTTTCCTTTCCCTTTTAACAATCTTGTAGGTATTAAATTAAGAGCTTTGTGGCCGGATCGTCCCAATGATGGAGAAGATATATGTATGTGATCGAGATTTCAGTATATGACCGAAGTTTCGTTGTGGGTAGCCCGCAATAGTTGTTGTAGAGCTATAATAACATGATATTATGTATAATAGTGTTTGACTTGTATTTGTAACGTATCGCCCTCAATTTTTGCATAGAGATTAATTTCTCAAATACTTCCGCTACCGTTATATTGTAACATCCCTCAAAATTCTAAAAAATAAAGTAAGTAATGTAATCATTATTTTGACAATAATTAAATAATTACTTAAATAGCATTGTGAGATCACTTGAATTGCATGAGAATATTACAAGATTATCACCAAAATGACACTAAAAGAAAGAATGTGGTTCTTCATTAATATAAACCAAAGTACAGTGACTTAATTACAAGACAACACAAAGTATAAGAATCTCTTGAGTAATAAACGAGTGAACTAAGTTTGGCCGCTTTGCCTCTTTCAGTATACGGTATCAAATCGCGCCACCCATCACACTATGATTGGTGGAACTCAAAACTTTATTAAAAACAACTAAATCCAGATTCTATAAATAGGGAATTGAATGGGAAATTCATCAAGCTTTGATAGCAAAATATTTCGCCTACCCCTCTCTATCCCAAATTGTCTAATTTCGTCTAACCATATTGTGGCAAGGAAAACTACCCTAAAAACCCACCAAACCCTTAGTTTTACACTTGGAAAATGCTCTTTTCCATATATAAAAAGATTATAACTTAAGGAACAACTTCAATTAAGGAATATTAAGGCTTTAAAGGCACTTTTCCGCTTAATATTATTTCAGGAATCTTTGAGAAGTGAGTAACACGTGTCTTAGCTCTTCCTTTTCGAAACTCATGCTTTCCTTAAATTACTTTGGCATTCGTTACTTGATTGTGCATAATTACTTTAGGTAAATGATTGTTTCTTACTTTTGGGCATCGCTAGTGGTGATATCTACCCGTTTTTGCCTTACTATGTGGTAATCTTTATGGTATTATGATCATGCTATGTGATCATGGTCATTTTAAATTATTGAATTCTGCAAGCTTACGGGTATAGATTAAACTAGTGATGGCCCGACTTGTGCATATAAATGATTCTCTTTGTGCATAAAAGTAATCTTTTTTGTATTTCATCATAAGCCAATACACGTTGTTATTCATTGGTACTTTATACTCACCTTTATTTCCCTTTTAACAATTTTGTAGGTGTTTGTTAAGAGTTTTGTGGTCGAATCGTCCTAAGGATGGAGAAGATGTGATCGAGATTTCGGTATATGGCGGAAGTTTCGTTGTGGGTAGTTCGCAATAGTTGTTGCAGAGCTATAATAACATGATATTATATATAATAGTGTTTGACTTGTATTTGTAAAGTCTCGCCCTCAATTTTTACATCGAGATTAATTTCTCAAATGCGTGCGCTACCGTTAGACGCCGATAATATGAAAATACGGTAATAAATTGGGGGGATGAGCATGACAATAACTCTTAGTTTATTTGATTTGATTAGTAAGTAACGGCTACGATGCATCTAATTGTGTTAGAGTTTAATGTATTAAGATAACTCGGCATAGTTTGAAAGTATTGAAATGATATAATACGAGATACAATATAAATTGAATTTACCGTGAGTTAGAAGAAGCAAATTGAGTGAGAATCAAGTGCATTATATTTGGTCTTCAACCGACTTTTGATTATTAAACTTTCATTGTATGTATCATAGGTAGTTTTATTTATGTTGTCAATAATTTATATAACTAGTTTTTTTTTTAGTTTGCTAAATTTTTACTTTGAAAGGTGAGATTTGTAGTGTAACGTGGATTATTGTCTTCATATAAATATCATTTTTCACTTAAATTTGATGACGCCATGATGTTCAAATGAACATATTGAATCCAAATTTATCTTGGGCTGATATTGTGCATGGCCTTGATAGAGTATAGTATAAGCAAGGGTTTAAAAAATGTAATTTGTAAAAAATGTCGAGATAAAGTATCAAATTTAAACGTGTTTAAGCGCATATATAAATGCATAATAAAACGTGATCAATACATGATAAGTGCTTCTCCAACTAGGGATGTCAGCTCGGCTTGCCAACTTTTGGGCTCTAGCCGAGCCCGGCTCGGCTTTGAAAATTAAGCTCGACCCAAGTTTTGGCTCAAGCCTTTTCCGAGTAGAGCCGGCCCCACCGGCTCAGCTTTTTTCAATTTTTTCCTATTTTGATTTAATTTTTTTCCTTTTCTATCTAAGTTTGACACGGGCCGACTCGGCTCGGTCCATTAGGCCTGTAATTACGGGCCAGCCCGTTTGCCCGCCGAGCCACACGGGCCGGCCTGGTTCTAGCTTGCCCCCCGAATTTGGGGCTTGGATTGGGCTCGGGCCCGTCTTAAACGAGCCACGAGCTGGCTCGGCTCGGGCTTTTTACGAGAGGGCCCATGGGCCACCATAGCCGGCCGGCTCGTTATGCATCCCTATCTCCAACGGCCCAACATAGTGTCTAGTTGGCCTCCAACTAGATGCTATTTTGGATCTCCAACAATGATGATCCAAGTTTTGGACGCCAAATTACCATGGCAGATAGCGTTTCAGATGTCTTACGGAAATGTCATTCCATCTTTTTTTTAAGCCCCATTTTACATTAACCCTTTTGTTATTTCTTCTTAACTAGTCTATCTCCCGTGCAATGCACGGAAAACAATAAGTAATTAAAGAAATAATTATGAGGTAATAAATTGTTCCAATAATCAGAGATAATTATATCATCGTCATGTAATAATTTTAACTGATTAAATGTGTTTGTACTATATAGCAAATTTGTATATTTGAAGTTAATCATATTTTCGTTGTGTTATTTTTTGTAGACTTTTGTTCCAATAATCAGATATAGCTATGTCATCATTATGTAATAATTTTAACTGATTAAATGTGTTTGCACTATATAGTAAATTTGTATATTTCAAGTTAATCATATTTTCACTGTGTTATTTCTTGTAGACTTTATATTGAATTCGCTAAATTTTTATATTAACCGTGTTATATTTCTACTTTTACAAAGCAAATTAGTTATTATTTATTACATAGAAAGATATTTGTTTTCGTATAAAAGGAAAACTTTCTACATATTTCCCCTCCCCCACTCAGCCACAGTGCTAGGCCAAAAACAACTAATCTCCAGTGTTGATTCAAGCCTACCATGAACACAAAAGTATAGATTGTGCTCAATGATGCAAGGTGTAAGACTCCAACAGATACAAAAGACATTGTATCGATCTTTATTCCTATAGTTATCGTGAGTTACATATTTCTTATAAAAATAAAATAAAATAAAATAAAAAATAATGTGTAGAAAAATTGTATCATTTTGTAACATTAGAGAGATTCTGGCCAAGAAAACTTTAAGAAAAATATCATTCCATAATTGAGAATGTGGTTAGTTATACAAAGTGGGTAACTTATTTGAGAATGTGAGTAGTTATGCAAATTGGGAAGTTATACCCAAAAATAAATAAATAAATAAAAAGGAGGGAGAGAAAAATGGTCGCCAAAAAGCATTTTTTAAATTCAAAAAAAAGAAAAATAATAAAAATAAATATGAAATACATAATAAAGTAAAAATATAGACATTTAAAACATAAGAAAACATGTGCAACTTATATAAGAATGTGAGTGGTTGTATAAAGTCAGTAATTATATAAAAAAACAAAAGAAAATAAAATTGTCGCCAAAAAACAAATTTTGATAAAGAAAAAGGAAAAATAATAAATAAATTCTGAGATACACTATAAAATTAGAAAATAAACTAGGATGATTATACAAAGTAGGTAATTATTTATATTCATAAAAAAGTAGACAGTTACTCTTTAAAAAATGCCAAAAAGCATTTAAAAAATTGAGATTCTGGAATCTCCAATGAGCGGGAAAAAGATTCCAGAATCACTGCTCATTTTTTATATTATAGATAGATTATAGATGTCATCTAATATCTCATCCAGTCTTTCTTTTCTCCCTTAATTTTAATTGTATCATTCTTATTGAAATTTAATATTTATGTTTTATAATTTTTTCTTTTTAAATTATGTAATTAAAAAAATCATTAGTATAACGACATCTTGCACATATAGTTAATTAGTTTTTAATATATATTAATTATTGAATATTAGAAAAGATGGAAAATATAAAGTAGAAAATATGTTGGGTCCTTTTTAAAGTTTATGGGTTGGAGCAATTTTGTGAAATAGAGTATGAAAAACTATATTTTAGAGTTACAAAACTGTAAACTAGAGTTTTCTGATTAGAGATTGCCTAAAGTGTAGGATATGATGAAAAGTAAAGTCTAAATTTCAAATATAAGCGCAACATAAGCATTACTTAGACGAGCTTTCCAAAACAATAAGCATAAGGAATGTGATAATGATTGCAACAGAATAATTTTCTTGGATTTTTTTTTTGGGGGGGCAAACTTCTTTTATAAGTTTCGTTATCCAAACAAAACCTAAATTCGTAATTTATGTCAATGTACAATAGTTGAAAATATGAAAATTGAAAGGAAAACTAATGAATTTAAATTTTATATTTTTCTTCACCCCAATTCAATCTAAAATCAGTTATCCGTCAAACTCATTTTCAACTACATTTTTTTGCTCTATTAAAATATTTTTGCACTTAGATATGTAACATTATCTTACTTTTCAACTACACATTCTCTAAAAAAATCAATTTTTTACAAAATCAATTCTAGAACATGCATCGGCCACCCACAAAAGGAGGGCAAAAAAAATAACTAAATAAAAATAAAAGAAGAAGAAGATATTTCTTGCAGTGGTGTTGGGTTGTCTTAATCTACCTAATCTTGAACCTATCCTTTATCCCATCTTGAGCAAAAAAGTCTATCTTTTGTGTGTTTGAAGTATCTCAGCTCGAAAAATTTAAACCAGAAATACAATTATTAATAAAAAAAAAGTAGAAAAATAGAAAAGAGCATGAAAGTCTACCTTGAATGTGATGGAGATGTTCAAATAAAAGAGCATAGCCTTATACAAGTGTCAAGTTTGACGAGTCATATTATCATCACTCAAAAATAAGTCAAATTGTTATACAACTTCAGTTGTACCTCCCCTTGAAGTTGTTTCTCCCCCCAATATGCCAATCACGAAATAAAAGCGTTTTAGTACAAATAGCACAATATAAGCACTGAAATGAAGAAGTAGTAGTAATAATAATAATGATATACCGCTACTTCTTCGCAGTGAATCTGACCGTTAGGGATTGGAAGGAAAAATTGTTTTGAAAATAATGGAATGAGCAATGGAGAAGATGAAAGGGGACACTATTGAGGGACAAACGCACATTATCTTTTTTGAGCCAATTAGGGGAGAAACACCTCTCTGGTGATAATAATAATCATCTTTCATTTTTTTTAATTATTATTTTGAATGGAGATGGAGGAGTTTTTCCAAGTCATTTGACAGTGAAGGGGAACAGTGTGCCGACTTTTGTTGGTTAGTTCCCATAAAACGCGTTAATTACGTGTTTAAAAGTCATTAATAATAAATAACATTTTTTCTACTTTAGCTTCAATTATAATATGATCTAGCGTGTGTATTCATAATCTTGTTGCGTGTACAGTTTTTATAGGTAAATTAACGTTTGAGCATGTTAGTACTTTATCTATGAGACTTGTTCTATTGACTATGATGCCCATTCTTAATCTATGAAACTTATTCCAGTAAGTACTTAAAATGAGTACCGCACTTACAATAATGTGGATAGTCTTTGATTCAGAGAGGCAAGCATAGATCTATAGCTCGTGCTGGCCCCAAAATTTTTAAACATTTTATGTAGAAAAAATTTTATTTTTATACACACCTTAAGTAAAATTGTACTTTTTTTAAATTACATCCCATGTTCACTCCCACATATCGACCCACTAAATGTAGACCATCCCTCCATGTGTGTGCGGTGTTCATTGGAACATTTCTCCAATCTACTCCCGCAAATTTATTTACCACATATGCACCATCATGGCATCATTGAGGCTAGAGATTTTTTCTCTTTATAAATTTTTATTTATTTATTTATTTGAGTGAGACTAGCTATTTTGAAGAGCAAATTTAGGACGGCACAAATTACCTACAAATACATAGGCATAGAATAGAATATAATGCTCTAAAGAGCAACTTAGGGTCAATAGATGACGAAAATAAAAGGTAGGTAAGCATACAAGGCCTTTTTTTCTTTTTCTTTTTTTTTTAAATAAGGGACGACACTTTTTTGAAAGGTTTTAGTGATGACACTTATAAAAGAGTCGTTAATTAATTTTTATATGGTTTATATAAATTATAAAATTACTGAGCAACTAACACTTCAAGCTTATTTATCATTATAATTATAAGTAAACAAAATAAACAATTGTATGAATAGAAATATAGTGTCATACAACTATGTGTTATGCATTAGGTTATGATTTTCTATGTAGCGTATATCGATACACGTTACATGCCCTGTATGACACTATATGATTCTAAATCTTGACTACCTTTGAATGCTCACTCAGGTGAGCAAACCTCTCAATAGTGAGTGACAAAAGGCGTGCTTTTCTATTAAATTCGAGATAAAACAACCTACGAGTATATTGCTATTTCTTTGCAGTGAATTGGACCGTTGGTTTTTGTTGTTAGGGATTGAACAAAAAATGTGATTTGAAGAAGATTGAAAGAATAATGGAGAAAATGAAGGACGAAACTTTGAGGGACAAGCATACATTCTTCTTTTGAGCCAATTGATAGAGAGACACCTCCTCCTGCGGTCGGTGATTAAATTTTACAGTCCATTGAAGAGATTGAGATCAAACTATGAGGTTTTTGTCATCCCTATCTAAATATTATATATCTTCTCTTTTAGACTTGTCTTTGAATAGGGAGTTGCGGTCAATTTCAAGAGCTTTCTTGAATGGGCAAATGAGTGGCTGAAATTAACTTGCTATCTTGATGTAAAGTAATCAAGATAAATTATTCTGTGCTTTGCTTATGTCATAAATACGTATTTACGAATTTCACTAATTAAAAGAAATTCTAAACTTGCTTATTTAATTTCTATACATTTTTTTTTAACTATGTGAATTTCATTTCTCCTATCTATATTTGTTGATAAATCACTAATTTTATACGACCTTCTTTCTTTTATTTCTTTAGTACAATTTGGGGGGCCAATTTCTCGATTTTGTGAGTAACGCACGATTGGGGGCATTGGTCACGTCGGGTTAAAAATAAGATCACGTGAAAAAATCAAATGGCTAGGGGATCTATAATCCTCTCATCCTCGTAATCTTGAATTTTTCAAATTTTAAAGTTCAATTTGATATCCCCCGGGGGGTGGAATTTGATATCCGTTCTATAATTTTGCGTGATGGGAAATATAAGGCGTTGGTTTTGAAAATTTTCAAGACTTTCAGGATGATCTCATATGCTTGCGTCAAAATTCTATCCCAGCTTTAACTTTTATATATATATATATATATATATTATTAAAAAAGTATCATTAAATCCCAATTAAAAGGAGTCTTTCTACATAACTAATTATTGATTTTGATGTATTAATACAGTTATAAAATACAAGACACCACTAGTGAAATCACCAATTATTTTTTTGCATTTTATAATTAATACATTAATATAACCAATCATTAGTTCTTTAGAAATTTTGCAATCAAAAATCAATCAATCAATCTATCTATATATAAAGAGAAAAGCACGGTAGGTGGTTTCTTACATTTTATTTTATAATTGTATTAGTACATTAACAGAACTAATTATTTGTTCTTTAGAAATTTTGCAATTAATTAAATATATATATATATATATAAAGAGAGGGTTTGCAAAAAAAATATAAAGAGAGAGAAGAGCGGTACAATAGGTACTGCAAGTGTTTTCCACCTAAAATTCTTTCCTTTAATAGTTTTTTCTTTTTATTATTTTTCTTTTTTTGAACCATTAAAATGAGCCTTAAAGTCCTCCCATAACTTGTTCCAAATAATTAGATAGTAGTAACTGAAAAGATTTTTTTTTCTTTTTTTTTTTTGCCCCGGGGGGGGGGGGGGGGGGTGGACATTGAGAAGTTTATTTAAATTAAA